>VMOF01000320.1:48004816-48279816 GCA_011764245.1 Trialeurodes vaporariorum
ACGAGTTTGAATGAAGGGCTTAAAAATCTAACTCGTGAGAAAACAGTTACGTTACGATCGGAGTAAGTCAATTTTACAATTATAACACAAAAACACAGAGTAGATAGCCAGAGACGTTAGTGCTGAAAACTGAAAAGCTACATCTTTTTGCTATTAGATCCCTGACTTTTTCTCCTCGATGCATCAGTGGTGATGGCTTGTGACGGTGAAAAATATAATCAACTATCGTATTTCTCCTGTTTCGGTCAATACAAAACAATCGCTTATTTTGAGGTTCGAGGCAGTGGCGTCGCGTGCCATCCGGCAACAATGCAAATGCTCCATTTAAACTCATTAAATATATCGAATTTTCCTTGTGCACTGTGCACCCCCTGAACTCGATCTTTTACAAGAGTTTCAATGGATACGATACATTGTTGCCAAATTGCACGACGCCACTGGTTCGAGGGGTGTCAACCTTTGTGATTGTTAGGCATTCAATACCAAGTAATACACGGAAAAGAAGTAGAAATTTTGGGGTTTAAAAAGTTAACTCTTCCATAATTTAAGTAAACTTTTTTAATCTCTATTAGACGCTCTTCATAAAAATCGTAGGTCAATTCGTTCAGTTATCGACTGTTCACAAATTTTCACTTAATATACTTACTGCAGTGGCGTAGCGTCCAATTTGGCAACGTTGGTACAGTGTTCATTTAAACCAGCGTGAAAGGTCGAATGTAAAGGTGTTCACCGAACACCCAATAGTTCGATCTTTTTCATGGATTTAAATGGACACAATACAACTTTGCCAAATTGCACGCCGCGCCACTGTGTTTTCTTAACTCTATTCACTTTCACTATTCAATCGCCGCTCGAAAAGTATCCTTGGCGTAGAAAATGCAGGGTTAAATAGTTTTCCATAACGTTCGATGACTCCAACAGACATTTTTTATTTAATTTATATGACTGGATTTCGGAAATTCTGCGTGCACGAATCAATATTTTTGCGTCATTTTACTTGCGGGATTCGATGTTAAAAAGCGTCGTTTAGCGAAAGTTCGGCCCAGACAGACCCATCAGACCCTTCTAAACATAATTTATGTTTAGTGATTCAACGTACCGATCGGTACATACAGCCGGGTCGATTCACATTCACATGCAGACAATCATTTTTTAGAAGCTTTTCTTTGCACATAAATCCCTATAATTTTGGCCCCCGCTCGCAAAATAACCGGAATAACAGCCGGGTTTTGCGCAACCAAGAATATTCGTCGCTCTCTCCTCAGTGTTGTCGGATTTATTGAGCGTGCAATTTGGCAACGTTGCACTTTGTCCATTTAAACCAACGAGGAAGGTCTTCAAAATAACAGGAACACTTATAAAAATGCGTATTGTGTACCGTCTCACATCTGCGCAAAGCAGAAGCGCATTATTATGTGTAATATTTATTATTCAAAATAAGTACCTAAAATCAACAAACGGTTGTTTTTACTCTTCTGTAATTTGCTCTGATTGGTCGGATATTTAGATTCTTTTGGTAAACTAGGCTAGTCAATACTTCATGAAATTTTTTGAGCTGAAGTATTCTACAGTGGCGTCGCGTGCAATCTGGCAGCTTTGTATTTAGTCCATTGAAACCCATGAAAAGAGTCGAAACGTTGGGGGGCGTTGGGCAGTGCACTCCCTCGAATCGATATTTTACATGGGATCAAATGGACGAAATGCTGCTTTGCCGGCTTGCACGCGACGCCACTGAGTTTTTATTAGTTTTGCTGCACTCTGAGTCATTTTCTGCGTAAAAAAGACGCTCGGGTTCAAACTTTGGAGTTTAAGAAAATAACTGGGATTTTGAGGAAACATTTTGTGAACCCATTCGTCGCGAAAAGGGGACGTGCCCAAAATTAAAATGGCTGTTGCGGCAGAATTAATTTTCCTTATTGTTAGTATAAACAAAACAAAAACAAAAACAAAAAAAAAACAAAAAAAAATCTCAATATGCTACCAGTAACTAAGCCACAAGGACTGCTATCATGTCACATGTTAAGTATTAGCTCAATTTCAAAGCTTGAAACGATTTTTGACTCTTTTGAAAAATTTTAAATTTTGTGAACACGGACCCTTTCTGAATAACCCATCCATTAATCGTTTTCAACCCCAAAACTGACAACGTTGTCTCTCCTAGAGGGTTCGGTGATCTTACGTAATGCGCAACTTGATCTCATATACCATCCCAAATATGTTTCGCAAGAGAACCGAACCTAGAGAAAAAATCAGAAAATGTTGTGTCCCCAAATATGTGTCAATAAATCCCATAAGACTTTTTTTATGAGCATTGGGTTAGTGTTTTAAGCTTTGAAGAGCCTCGTGAGGTTAGAGTCGGCTCTTAGTAAAATTGCGAGGTTATAAAAAAGCACGATAATTAAGGAAAAGGAATGTTTAAGGTGAGTCCATTGCGGCCTTGATCTTCGATTGATCGAAGCCGTGTCGATCGATGTATGCCTGGATTTAGATTATTACATATTATTCGATTTATGCCTGGATTCGATTATTCTTCGATTTCAGTGCGAATTATGGCCCCCGTATTGTGTTGAAATTTTTTTTTAGACACGTAGACAACTGAGAAAAATCTTCATCCAAACCTGCTTTGCCCGTTATGTACCAAGTCACGAATATATTCGTTTGTTTTAATCCGTTTCATATAGGAGGTTTCAATCAGATGGCTTTCTGCAGAAGAGAATTTATCTTTCCCGTGCTGTAGAAGGGCGCCAACTGCTATGGATTCTTTGCTGCGTTACTGGATCCCTTCTAAACATGTTTTATGAAACAGATTAAAAGAACATTATTGAACAGTGGACTTTCCGACAGGATGCATCGTTGAGCGCCTTCAATTGATGATGTAGGCAAAAACAAGTACAGCGGAGTAGGAAATATTTATCTACTCCCTTGTTTTGAATGAATCCGCGGTGAGTCGACATCATCGTATCGGCAGTTGCACTATCAACTGACTTTAGATGGTTGATTCATTCGTAAAAAGTTCCGAGGAAATTATACGTAGCGATCCGTTCAATAAAAATCGGGGCTCGGTCGTTTGAAAATGCTGTTTTATGGCGTCAATTTTGTCAACATTTTTATGCACTGTTTTTTTTTTTTTTTTTTTTTTTTTTTTTTTTTTTTTTTCAATCACTACGCGTTAAGTGATGTTACTGGTTTCTGGTGCGGTTTTTAATTTATCGGAGTAGCACAGGTGCAGCTTTAATGTAAAATAATTGAACTAACTGTGTTATGTATTGGACGTTTGGGGTAACTCCATCGAGAGTATTGTTCAGAGCTCCGTATAGTCTGAATGGGGCTCATGCAAACTTTTTCTCTAAGCAAACGAATTGTCTACTCTATAGTATAAACCAGCAAAGAACACGAAAATCACACTAAAAAAATCTAAAATTCAGTAATAAACTTTGAAAACTTCTATAACGGCAAGATGGAGATCATGGATCGTACTGGAGCATGAGAGATTCCTGTCTAATTTTGTCACTTTCTCTACGGAAACACAGAGATTTGTATAAAATTAGATAGGAATCTCCCACGATACCTGCATAGCTCCGCCATTAAGTCCATGTCATAGTGTAAATTTTGTAATTTTGAGAAATTTAGTGGGGGGGGGAGGGGGGTCCGCACCTCCACAACTTTCTCAACTCAGTCATTGAAAAGGGGGGTTGGGATCAACATCCCCGAAATTTACCGATTTCGAAAGAGGGAAAAACAAGGTTTGGGGTAGTGGGAGGGGAAGGTTCTGCCCCCCTAAAACCTCCACTCTGATTGCGCCACTGCCCTATATGCTATATAATCGATGAGAGCACTTCCAGTCCTCGCCAATTTAAACTCTGGCGCAAAGAAAACACCTCAAAAAAATAAACATCCACTGAGCATGGTATTTTGGGTATATATATGAGTATTGTATAAAAGGAATTTGCAAGGATTATTCGACTGCCCCATTTCAAAACTGATAGACTGAAAAGACCCTTCCAGTTTCCAGTCTCGAAGTCTCGCAGTCTCGCGCAGTCTTTTACTTGTCGATGCCGAATACCGATGCCGGCGCTGATGCTGATGGTTGGTGCAGCCCCCGCCTCAAGTTCCGCGGCCCCCTGGACTGGTTTTTTTTTTTTTTTTTTTTTTTTTTTTTTTTTTTTTGCAACCGGGATGCGACCTTGGTCTCTTTCAAACTCAACCCGACCATAGAAGCAAGCGAGCGACCGGGACCGCTCATTCAAGCAATTACGCCACCAGGAGCAATACTTTTTTTAGGGTAGGTCAAGACAATCCTCGGAGGAAGAGGAGGAGGGAGACATTGGAGGAGGGGAGGGGGACAGACGGGAAGAAATGCTCTTTTGCCTAGACTCATTACTCATGCTTCGAATTGTTCGCAAAAATTATACGGGATTTCGCATCATTCATTATGGTTATTCTTAGCAATCCCACACTCTTTCATTACTCATATTCTCTTGTTTAATGCTGAGGCTGGGGTAGGGAGGAGGAGGAGGGGATATAACCCGAGGATGAGCCAGCCACTTGTAGAACGAGGGCAATTAGAATCTAAATCTTACTCGCAAAGAATTTTTGAAATTTTACAAGCAACGCCTCTTGGATTTATTTTTTATTTTTTCTCTTCGGCAGTTTTCATGAATGAATAAATCGTTTACGGAGGTGTTTTTAAAGGGTTCACTATGATGGAATCTCGCTCAGTGGCGTCGCGTGCAATTTGGCAACAATGTAGTCTATCCATTTAAACTCATGTAAAAGATCGAATTCGGGGGGTGCACAGTGCACAAGGAAAATTCGATATATTTAATGAGCTTAAATGGAGCAGTCGCATTGTTGCCAGATGGCACGCGACGCCACTGATCTCGCTCATTACTAACCTCAACATTTTCCGAAAATGCAGTCACGAAGTAAGAGAAGAGGATTTTTACGCCTTAACGACATAGTGTGCCCGGGCTGTTGTGAAAAAAACCGGGTTTTTCTCATCATATGATACCTCTTTCTCACCCCTATCGCTAAATTGTCTACGTATTTTGACCCGCTGATTTCCGAATTCGGCCTTAGTTTTTACGCAAAACTCATACTTTTTCCAGAATTTCGAATGTTTTGCTAAGAAGACGTAATTTCGAATTTACGTAAAATCTTGGCCAGTTTTAATGAAAACTGATAGCATTTTTGAAATCAGCGTCTCAAAATTCACCAGATAGCGATGATGAAGTGAAATTGTAGGCGTAGAATTATTCTAAAACACTAAAAAATTTGTAAAATTAACGCTGATGGATGGTGAATGTCGCGGACACATTTTGTCGTTTTTGAAGCTTACTTTGAGAAGAGCATGAGTTCTGATTTTTTGATGAAAATCAAAATATACCGACTCAGTTGTTAAATTTCTACATTACTCTTTAAAGTTTCTTTTCGGGTATTCGCTCACGTTTACCGCATTTGCGAAATGCTCAAAAGTTTTCCCAACTCACTAAACATAAAAAAATTGTTATATGAATAGGAGATTTTTTTTTTTTCCAAATCTTGGTGTGCAAATTTTTTTAAATCCTTAGGGAAGCGTAGCCGAAGTCACGAATCAAAGATCTTTACTAGTCATTGTGGAAAATTAACTCTGGAGTCTCAGTAATGTCACAATGGTTAGATTGACAAAAATTCTTCGTAGAAATTAGCTTCATTTTTATTCGTAATATACATTCGTTGGATAACGTAGTTTTAGCGAAAGAGGTACCAAAAAACTAAAAAAAAAAAAGAAAGTAAAAAGATGTCAGCCTCTTGTAACTCGGGATTCAAATTTTAATGAACCTCGTCAAATGGAGATAGCCAGTCAAAACCCCAAAGGGAAATTCATGAGGTTTCCTAGCGGCATATTATTTTTGAAGGAGCTTTGCGAATTTTAACGTGGCCGAGATACGCAGTGCCATCGTAATCTTTGCTCAAAAGTGACTCGCTCAGCCGGAAACAGTAATGGGTACTCAACGCAGACACGCAGAAACAAGATATGAGAACCCAGCGCATGATATGCTTCCTGTGTTACGAAAGTGAGGTAAATCGAATGGATCCATTTCTGTACGGGGGCTCTGAAAAACAACAGCTAGCAGTCGCATACTGTCGAGTGGTAAACATTGCACAAATCGTATACCTGAGATGTCGCTTTTGGGTAAAAAAAAAAAAAATGTATAAATAGATAGAAAATTTATGAACAAATAATTAACCGAATAAATTAATTAGGTGTATATTTTTTGAATTAATTAATCAGAAACCCCCATTCTGTATTTAAAAAAAAAAAAAAAAAAAAAAAAAAAAAAAAAAAAAAAAAAAAAAAATTCAATTTAAACCACGAAAAAAACCCCAACCTATGTCCATCGACCATCACACAACAATAGGTAACTGTTGCTGTTGTTTAGATGAGTTCCTGATCTGACCACATTTGAGCTGGAGAGAGGGACACCTGTTGCGAGAAAAAGAAGAAGAAGCGAGTCAAGGAGCGCTGACGAGGCGAATTGCAAATGGCGGATGGCACTGTTGCCGCTTCAAAAAAGTTAGGTTTCGATTCATAACAAAAAAGGTCATTCATGTAAGTGCAAAAGTCTTCCAGAATAACAGTATAGGTAAAAGGAAAATCGACAATACCATCGCGGTCACTTGACACGTGTAAAATGAGCGAGACCCATAACTCGGAAAGTAAATAAAACTTTCCGCCATTTGCATTTTGCCTCTTGGGGCTTAAGTGAGAGCCTAAATCTGAGAGCCAATGAGAAAGGGATTACGACATGGTGCAACTATCATAGTAAGTATACATACCCACAGAGACTCTATATTTGAGTTACAGTCGTCCCTTGATGGAACTTTTGTTATAGGGAGTAGCGACGCAACACGGCGAGTTAAACGAGCTCTGACTAGAGTCCCTATATGTAGAGAGTTAAGACAAGAGAAATCATGGGCGCCGCCATTGGATGCGATTTTGCACATTTGTTTACATTCTGAGGCCGTTGTTGTGTTTTGCTCCACAGCAAAGATTACAGTTCCGCTAAGTTTGAAACGATGTAATCTTTCCCTGCTTTTGTTGATCGACATGTACTATCGCTTTTTAATGATTCTTTTGAGATTTATGGACATTCTTGTGGTGCATTATGATTAAAATTAACAGATTCGTCGCAAATTAACTCTTTTATCTGTAAAAGACCGTTGGTAAACAAAACAAAAATGCAAAATCGCATCCAATGGCGGCGTCCGTAGAGCCTAAAATTCATCGACCAATCAGAAGTTGACTACCCTCTTGTCTTAACTCTCTACATATAGGGACTCTAGCTCTGACGAGTCGTAGGTTTTAGGCTTCCACGGTAACGAGTAGGAGTCGAATTCGAAGACATCGAAGGCTCGGGCTCCTACGCAAAGAGTCGATGAGGTTGAACTTAACCTTCGAATTCGCTCCGGCGGTCGACTCCTTTCAAATGCGTAAACGTCGTGTCGGTACTTGCTTTCAACATTTCCATCAAGGGACAATGGGTCTGTTGCAAACTTTTGCTACAACGATTAAGAGATATTATAATCTGATGTAAAATCGCCTGTAAAGTCCATTGGTTAGGTACATCAGAAAATCATAAAATGCAGTAATAAACTCAAAAGAGGCGTTTGATGAAATCCAATATGGCGGAGAAACATCGAGCACTTTGTACGTAGGCTATACGGTATACGTCCAATGACATTTCATTCATACCCTTGAGTGAAACAAAATCGAGTTTGAATGAAATTTAGCAAAGTGGAAAAGAGAACGGATGTTTGATTTTTCCCATGAACTTTGACGAGACGAGACACCTGTTTTGACTTCTCATGAAAAAAAGCAGTGTATAAATGCAAAATAATGCGCTGCCTCGAAAATCGCAATGACAGCGTTCATTGAGAGATCATAAGAAAAGTGCCATAAATCCATGCATTCTTCGCCTCCAGCGACGCGCAGTCAGATTACCTCACTCCTGATTTATAAACATATGCGCCAGCAACCAGAACGGAAATCTTAGCGCATTTATAGCGTCAACAAGCATTCAGTTATACAGTAACCCCTTATTGGCTTAATTTGCTCTTATGAATGGATTTAGCCACCCCACGTGTTTTAAGTGTAAGTAAGTACTGTACAGCCTGCAGCCGAGTGTCTCAGTGTATGATGGCTCTATCATCTCGGTCAACACACGAGAGTGACTTTTTCTCCTCCTCCGTCTTCAACGTGTCAGTGGCGGATCTAAGAGCTTCTCTTTCTCCCTCTTTGTCTATTTAAATGCACTCGTTAGAAGAGGATGGATGCAGGGTTAAAGTCACACCATAGCTCTCCTTCGTCTACCCTTTTCTAACGCATGCAATCTTATGGGCAAAGAGAGAGAAATAAAGAACCCTGAATATGTGCACGAACGTGCGACCGTGCGTCATGTCAACAAAATAAATTAAACCTGCCGTGAGATCGGTCAAATTCTTTTAATATGCAAAATTCTCAAAAAAAAAAAAAAAAAAAAAAAAAAAGATCCTCATTAATTTTTCACTGAATTATTTACAATCTGTTTTCCGCAAACATTTTTGAATATTTCTTCATTTCCATCTTTTTCTTACACCTGCAACTCTAATCTGTAACATATCATAACACCTGCTTTTCTTTTCTCCCTTTTTATCAACATCTCTTATTTTCCCCCCGAAACGGCGAAACCCCAGGTTTCGCCAAAAAGGAAAAGCAACTTGGAAGAATTTGTTAGTTTTAGGTAAAATTTTTAGAGCTCAGTCCTTTTTTTCATCCTCTTATTTTCTTTCTTCGTTTTTCATAAAGCTGTTGAAAGTTAAACCTACATTTTCATTTTACAGCACTGTCTCTTGCCAAGAAAGCACTATGCAATGTTAAATTTAAGAATAACTTCTCCATAATTTTTTACCTCCAAAACTATTCCCGCATACTGTCACATTTTGATCCATGTTGTGTTCTTTAAAGGTGCTTTTATTGATGCTTATTATTTTTTTTTTTTTTTCGATTCGCGTTTGTTAGAAGAATGTCGGCCCTATGGGTGAACCCATCAATTCCCCCAAGCCGAGAGGCTTCTCTGCGGCATTTGAAGCTACTTACCGCATTTAGAGCGTTAGATTTTCATTTTACCAAAAAGCATTCAACTACTTCTCCCGCATGATGCTGAATATTGTTATTATTATTTAATCGGTCAGAATTTAACTACTATCTGAACTATCTTTAGGCGATGGTTTTTAACGTTCTTTTCGGTTTTGAGGCAAAAATATTCAAAAAGCAAAAAAGGACATACTAAAAAAAAAAAAAAAAAAAAAAAAAAAAAAAAAAATTTGTACAAGAGAATAGCTTTAATACCTACATCTAGCTGCAGCACTACCGGAATGGGAAAAACCAGCGAAGAAAAAAACCATTTGTTTGTGCTTAAACATCAATGATAGCTGCAAGGCATTACAGTCCAGAAAATTCCTGGGGGTGGGGGGGGGGATGCAGAACACCGCAAACATGGTCCATACGTTGACTGATGAGATTTTTGCCCATAAGTGAAACCGAAGCACCGAAATTGCATCAGCCAACGTATGGACCATGTTGGATGGTGCACCCTCATGCTCCCTGTGTTATAATTCCTGTTGAGTCCCAAAAAATAAGTCAGCCACCGCGCGCACGGCTGGTGCGTGGTCTCAACTATTTATTGTCTCTGAACCACAATGAAGGATTTTTAGATTAGGTTTAATCGTGTGGATTTTCCATTTATTCACAGGTATTTTGATGCATTAAACAGAGGCTGAAACATGTTTCTATCCAGTGCTCGTCCTCGCCGCCGCGCATCAAAATACATGGGAATAAATGGACAAATTCAAACGCTTAAACCTAACCTACAAATCCCCCATGGTGGTTACGCAGGTTTCCCATTAGACTGCCACTATAGATAAATGTACAGCTTGTTGGTTTTACCTAATAAATTAGACAGAATTGTCGTATACCTGCCAGTATCACTTTACTTTTTAAAAGTTATTATTAAGTAAACGAGAGAGGTTTGGAAACTTTTAGCGTCGCCATCAAGACACATCGTTAACTATCGAATTTCACTATTGACTGTAGAAAAAGTTTGCTTCCATCCCATTCAGTGGCATAGCCAAGAATTTTTTAAGGGATGGGGGGGGGGGGAAGGTCTGACCAGAAAAAAACACTTTGATAATGCTGACAAAATCTATGGTAGAAAATTACCCAGCAAAAGACTTTAGTAGCGCCAACCAAAGGTTTTGTGCCGAGTTAAAGAGGTTTTGCGGAGTGAACCAAAGATTTGTTTGGCTCAACTAAAGTATTTTGCTGGGTCATTTTTCTACTAATGTTTTTGTCAGTGTTAATAACGTGTTTTTTTCTGATTTTTCTGTGCGGTGAAAATTGTTAGGGGGAGGAGGTCCGAAAATTATCAAAGAAAAGGCGTTCGGGGGTCAAAATTTGATAAAATTCCTCCGAAAACACAACAAATGATCTTTTGATGGCAAGGTTTGCTAAAGGCCCGTGTCCAATTCCCATTTTGGCTACTCCGCTGGCCTCATTTTCTTCTAAAATTTTACTAGAATATTCTTGGATAAATTATTCCTGCACCAAGAACGGGCTTTCTCGGCTTCAGTGAGAGTATAAGTGCTGATCATTCAAAAACGGAGGGCACCCCAAAAAGCTTCCGCATTTTGGTGCGCTCGCTCAGAAGGTCAAATGAGAATAATTCAAGGTGCGAATGAATCAAGGCAAACACTTGGCCTGACAGGCCGCGACGCGACACCTCAATGGTCCCCAAATGTCGATACTTTTTTCCTTTTCTTTCCGTCTTTCTTCATTGGGGAGAAATATTTTCAGAAATGATTAAAATCACAATTCCTCTAAGAAGATGGGATTTGGGGTGTCCGCTCCCCACCTTACCTCCGCCCCTCACAGCTCGCAAGTTCCAAAATCATGCCCTAATTCAATCCATAAGTAGAGCATTCTCTTTTCTTGTTAAAAAGCAGTTTTACAAAATTAGCGTGATTTTCTATTCTGTTTATTCATGCGTATCGCCCTATTATACTCGCTCACTTTTTTTTCTTCTTCTCGCTCTGTCGCTCTCTGGCTCCCTTCCTCTTTTTTTTCTTTCTCTCTCACACACACTCTTTCTTCAATGGAGAAGAGCGTCTGCTCCGAATATTGAAACGCACCAAGAAAAGAAGGAAGGCGCAAAAAGAAATAACCGTCATTTCTAGGATGGGGTAGTTACTTAGGGGCAGTTAACATTGAAGTGTCGTTAGGGGTAGTTTTGCCACGTGCCTCGAAAGATCCCTCTGGAAGGTTCTCAGCCGTTATTCGGGTGTACCAAAAAGTCTCACCTGCATAAATTAATGCGCCAGATTTTTTCTAACACACTTGCACACGAATACAGCCTTAGAAAACACACACACACACACACTCACACGCTCTCTCTCTCTCGCTCTCTCTGTTCCTTCCATATCGACTCCTTGACAAACGTGAAAGGCGAGGAGGGGAGAGGAAGATGGGATAAAAAGAAAATACGCTGAGCGTAGCGCAGCGTTGCAGAGGAACTTTTGTACACAATAGGCCGCAAACAATTATGTATTAATACCTATTGGAGACATTGGGAGCACGGAAATCGCGTAACTATCCCTTATTGAGCAACACTAGGGTACGAAGGGACGGGGAGAGCATGTGGCACGGACGAACGGGACGCGGACGGTGCAGTGCGTATACCACCACGTGAAACTGATTCTGTGTTTCCTTTTCAACGATTAACTCGCGGTGTTTGGTGTTTGGTGTTTGGTGGAGTCGACCTCATCTGGTGGCTCCTTCTCCTCCTCAGCTTGGAGCCGGTGCACCGACCGCGGAGAGCACCTCGCGTCCCGCTATACCCGCTTCGCCTTAAACCTCGCGTCTCTTTTAAATTCACTTTCATTACCGCTATAAAAACCGGAAAACACTGTAACCAATTATTGTGATGTAACTTCTGACATTTATTCTATTTCATCTTTTCCTCGGCACTTGTTACCCCGCCGCGCCGCGTATGGTTTAACACGTCACGCCGCGCGCCGCCCCTGGGGATTCGGCAATGCCGATTGGCGTGGACCAGCTCCCTTGCCACCGCACCGACCACAGGGGCGAAAGGACGTGCAGGGACCCCTGTGACAGGTTACCGTGTAAACAGTCTCTTCACTTCTCTAATTGCCCCTACCTACGATGGAAAAAAAAAAAAAAATTAAAAAAAAGAAAAAAGGATTTGAATAGGGGGTGTCCATTTAATCGCGCGTGTGTGCAGTCACAACTCACTATAGTCAATCGCCTTTATAAATATAAATGTATATATCTACACTCACCGAAGTAAATATGTAAACATATATAGGTAGTAGGTACATACAGATTCACGCATGAGTGTAAATAGAGCCTGCTACTTGAGACTTGAGCGCGGCTCGGGGCGCAATGTCTCCGGCTTAAATTCTTCTCGCGACCTCCTTCGTCGAGTGGTCATAGCACTTGACTTTGAATTGGGAGGGTCTCCTGTTGGAACGGCCTTGTTAAATTTTGAGAGTAGTACGATTTTTTAATGGTTGTACCCTGTACAAAGAAAGCACCGAAAATTTCCTGCAAAGTTGGCGTTTAGATGCAAACTGGAAGTGAACAAATTTCACTCTTTCATCAGGATTATCTCTTGCCATTCAATGTCTGATGACATTTTATTAGAGCACGCTTCACTACTTTCTGCAAGCAAATCCCCAAGGGGCACCGGCAGGGGGCAGGAGCAAATCGGGATAAGATGATACTGTTTTCAAGCCAATTTCTCCATAAATGAACTGAGAACAAACAAACAACAATTTACAAAGATTTCCCGCATAAATGAGCTGAAAACAAAGAAACAACAATTTAGAAACGGATACCCGATACCCCCTCCCTGGAATGCAGTTTTGAGGTTTTCTCCCTTGAAAAATTTCCTGTCGGTAGGACCCTTTGACCCTCTTCCTCCTCAGCCATAAAAACTCTGAAAATGTACCCTCGAAACCTTCTTTTTTAATTTGCTCTGTTGGATTTTTGGAGCTTGCCCTATGTGTATACAGGGTGTTTCTAAAACTTATGTCATCCTTTCTACCACGTATTTTTGAGGTCAAAATAAGACTTTTTTTCCTATAAACATGTGTCCGAAAATGCCCCCCTTTTGAGCTACAGCCCCCCCAAAGTTTTAAAAAATTGTTGGTTTTTTTGGAATATCGACCATAGTTACGAACCAAATGTCATGAAAATTGGTGTCCCGAAATACTTTCACGTGTAGAATCCATTAATGACCTCGAGAAATTCAGAAATGAGGTTTGACTGTACTTTTCAGGCAATCTTATACCTTTAACGACACAAATTTTATGTTACGGAATGGAAATTTGAAAAATAAACAATGCAATCAGATGGGAAAAACTCTTAGAAAGATATTTGGTCCTCTTTGTTTTGGTCGATAAGACGCGTATTAAGCGAGATAATCGCTGCACAAGGTGGAAAAGTCAGCGCTTTTACTGTAGCGGGCGGCCCGAAGAAGCAGCGGAGTGGCGGGTTGCATACTTCCTGCCGCTCCTCGTGATAAAAGCGCTGGCTTTTCCACCTTGTGCAGCGATTATCTCGCTTAATACGCGTCTTATCGACCAAAACAAAGAGGACCAAATATCTTTCTAAGAGTTTTTCCCATCTGATTGCATTGTTTATTTTTCAAATTTCCATTCCGTAACATAAAATTTGTGTCGTTAAAGGTATAAGATTGCCTGAAAAGTACAGTCAAACCTCATTTCTGAATTTCTCGAGGTCATTAATGGATTCTACACGTGAAAGTATTTCGGGACACCAATTTTCATGACATTTGGTTCGTAACTATGGTCGATATTCCAAAAAAACCAACAATTTTTTAAAACTTTGGGGGGGCTGTAGCTCAAAAGGGGGGCATTTTCGGACACATGTTTATAGGAAAAAAAGTCTTATTTTGACCTCAAAAATACGTGGTAGAAAGGATGACATAAGTTTTAGAAACACCCTGTATACTAGCCACGGGTCCCCTGAAACCCGGGTAAAATTTAGCTTAGCTCCATCGTCTCCATCCCATTGCATTTTGTCAATTGAAAGCCCATTTGTCGAAACAAATATCCGGAGTAAATTTTCTCTTTGAATTTTCACCGCTGCACTTTCGGAACACTGAGTTTTGGCAAAACTCGAAATTTTCACGATTGAAATTTCGTGACTCGGTCCTCAAATCGATTGAAAATACGACAGTTTACGATAGGTAAGTAGGGCTTGTCAAGGAATGAGTCGTTGGTTGTAAATAGAGACAAATAGAAACCCAGAATAACGATGCTTCCCATTTATGTTAAAAAAGAGAAGAGTGACAAATGGAATGGGGCTCCTTCCCTGGAACCACAACCAACTGCCGATGCCGCCTAAAGTTGAGTGATAAACTTTGCCCAACTTACATATTTAGCCTCGCGTTTTGCTCTTGAGAGGCCAAACTTGAACTTTAAAAGGTATCCATGTTTCAAATAAATTGTCAGATCTGTTATTTCAAAAAAAAAAAAAAAAAAAATGTAAATTTAAATCATGCCTCAATCTTAAACGTAACTTATGTCCATCATTCAATGTAGTACGTAACATAATGGCAGTTATTCCGACGTGTAACGACCAAAGAGCCGGAAGAGCACCTGCTTAGGTAAAGTGGTTCCGAACTGGTTAAGTTTGTGACATATCCGTCGCAAACGTTGTACCTACTGTGTCTCTATGACCCTGGTAAAAAAAACCTCAGAGAACCTCAGAAAATCCTGAGGGCACCCTCAGGATTTCTGAGGGCCTCTGAGGTTTTCTGAGGGCACCCACAGAATCTTTGAGGGCGCCCACAGAATCTGTGAGGGCACCCACAGAATCTTTGAGGGCACCCACAGAGCACTTGAGGGCGACCACAGAGCGCTTGAGGGCGACCACAGAGCGCTTGTGGGCGACCATAGAGCGCTTGTGGGCGACCATAGAGCGCTTGTGGGCGACCACAGAAAGCTTGAGGGCGACCTCAGAGCGCCTTGAGGGTGACCGCAGAACGCTTGAGGGCGCCCAGAGAGCATCCCGAATCTTTTGAGGGGCCCTTACATTTTTAGAAATTCTGATCTTCGAGGGTGAGCTTCAATCATTTTGAAGACAACCGGAACCAGTGGCGCCATTTTGGGGGATGGCAGGGGGGCTATTTCCCCCCTCCCCCCCAAGGATTTTCAATGTGGCCGAAAAATCAAGTCAAAGATTTTTTTTGAAGATGCACTGCAAAAAAAAAAAAAAAAAAAAAAAAAAAAAAAAGGCCATCCAAATTTTTGGAGGGCCCCCCCCCCCCCCCCCCCAAGGAAAATCTGAAATGGCGCCCCTGACCGGAATAACATTTTTACAGGACAACAAATTCGCACTCAGACTTTCGAATCTTAAATGTTTTAGAGGTTATTTTCAATAGAGTATCGTAACTCGTGCATTTCGGCAACATTGTTTTTATCCCATATCATATGATTCCATGAAAAACAATCGATTGCTTACCATGTATTCAAATGGAGGTAAAACATTTTTGCCACACATGGCACAAAGCCACCACTGGTTAAGTAATTAATAATAATGATACAAAAATAAAAAAAAAATTAAAAATAATAAAAAAAAAAAAAAAAAAAAGTATATGGGTTTTTTTTTTCAATGTTTTTGGTTGAGCATGTTCTTTAGGGCCTATAGGTCAGAAAAAAAAACCAAAATATAATTTTTTCATCGGCTGGATCCGTTTTGGCACAAAGAGGGTTAAAAGTCCAAGATCAAACAAATTCCTGATTAAACCAATGCATTGAGCGAGAAATTCTCATATTATTAGATATACATATTATCATTATTATTTTCTTTTTAAATCAATTAAAACCTATAGTTGTTAATAATCTAATAAATAATTTTTGAGGTTAATGTTATTGCACAGAACAAGTAATTCATGTACTAAAGTCAGGGCCCTTACTCATTAGAAGGTTAAGACAAATTAAATTATCTACAACAAACGAAATTTTTCTAAGTCCCATTATAAAAACCTTAGCTGCAAAAAAAATATCCAAGCCCCCAAAAAAGTCTGAGCGTAATTTGAAAATAAGGGCTTCAAGGGCATCCTCAGAAATCTTGAGGGAATGCCCTCAAAAGTTTCTGAGGGCGCCCTCAGAGAATCCTGAGGGCATCCGCAATATTATTATATTGAGAAATTCTCGCCCATCCGTCATCGCGGGCAGTGTAGCCTAGTGGTAAAGTGCTGGACCATCAATCGGGAGGTCGTGGGTTCGAACCCCACCACGGTCAAAGTTTCTGTGCGGACTCCAACTTCTCCGGCTTGACGAAAGGTGTAAAGTACATAGCCTTCGTGATAGGAACAAGGATATCTACAGAATACTCGACTAGGCTGTCCTAAATTTAGTTTTTTAGTTACACAGAAATACTTGATGGCCTTCCCTCAGGACCTCAGGACCTCAGAAGTCTGAGGGTAATTGGAACATGAGGTCCTGAGGGCACCCTCAGAAATCTTGAGGGCACCCTCAGAAATCTTGAGGGCGACCTCAAGATTTCTGTGGGTGCCCTCAGAAATTCCTGAGGGTGCCCTCAAAATTCCTGTGGGTGCCCACAGAAATTCCTGACGGTGCCCTCAGAAATCCTGTGGGTGCCCTCAGGACCTCTTGTTCCAATTACCCTCAGACATCTCTGAGGTCCTGAGGTTTTTTTTTTTACCAGGGGACTGAATTCAAAGCGGATTAAATGTGTTATGTATGTACTAGGGCCGGATCAAGGTGTTCCATGTTTATAAATTAATTGGAACCGAGAATATGCGCAATTTTATTTCAAGAGAACGAAAAATCTTAAAAGGAAAGAGGCCTCTTTTTGAGGGTAGATGGGATTCTATCGCGGATCGCCCTTTGAATTAACATCTTAGCCCTTCACTGCATGACGTTCCACCGGTGGAACAAATTCTTCAAACGCTCATATACAATACAGGTTTTGAGATATGCCTTTGGCGCATGGTGGGTCAACGCGGGAGAAGGTATATGTTTTGAGCTCAAAAAAAAAAAAAAAAAATTGGCTGAAAGAAAACATCATGCAGTGAAGGGTTCGTGATCGAAATCATGTCAGGGGGGAAATTTGCCCCCGTATCCAAACTGACCACATTTTGATTATTTTTATAAAGTTTCCGGCATTGGCTTCTTGAAAAATCCAATTAAAGTAAAAAAAAAAAAAAAAAAAAAAAAAAAATTGAAAATTTAAAAAAAAAAAAAAATTAAAAAAATTCCCGCCATTTCTTATGGTGTTACATCACTTGTAAAAAACGAGTAAAAAATAGAAAAAAGAGAATTTTGACCGAAAAACCGTCAAATTATTTTTTTCACTATTTTTCCCATGTATTTGACCACATAATACATTGAAAAATCCACATTTGCTTGAAAAAAAAAAATCATGCAGTGAAGGGTTAAACGCGATAACCTCTTTTCTTATTCGCTTGTTCA
Organism: Trialeurodes vaporariorum; assembly: GCA_011764245.1. Taxonomy (NCBI): domain Eukaryota; kingdom Metazoa; phylum Arthropoda; class Insecta; order Hemiptera; family Aleyrodidae; genus Trialeurodes; species Trialeurodes vaporariorum. The sequence continues at coordinate 48,022,379 of VMOF01000320.1, forward strand.
CCATCAGCTCGCTACCAAAGAGTAAACAAGAGTCGCAATTGAACGGAAGGCCTGCGTGGTCAACGCAGATAAGGGATCGGAACGCGCGCGGGCTGGCTGCAAGCGTGGTGCAAAAATGTCTTAGGGTATAGGGAAATTAACACGGGGTTTTCGTTCCGGGACGTTTATCTCGAAACCTGTGCAAAATCGTCCGTAAACAATTTATGCGAGTCGATTTAGCAGAATTTTCCGAACAAATTGATAGGTCATAAGTGTCACTTTATTGCAAATTCGAAAAGACTGTTTCAGTTGAAAAGTACGCACAATAGTGCGTTTACATGCTTGGCGTGTGTTTGAGCAGTGTTTGAGTAACTCACTATTGTGCGTACTTTTCAACTGAAACAATCTTTTCGAATCTGCAATAAAGTGGCACTTATGACCTATCAATTTGTTCGGAAAATTCTGCTAAATTGACTCGCATAAATTGTTTACAGACGATTTTGCACAGGTTTCGAGATAAACGTCCCGAAACAAAAACCCCGTGTCCATTTCCCTATATCCTAAGACATTTTTGCACCACGCTTGCAGCCAGTCAGAGGCTAGCCCGCGTTCCGATCCCTTATCTGCGTTGACCACGCAAGTCTTCCGTTCAATTGCGACTCTTGTTTACTCGTTGCTCGCCACCTTCTACTAAAGAACGCCCTGAAAAATGCGGATCATCTATATAGGAGTCAAAGTATATTCTTGAGTGTAGCGAAACCTAATGAGTAGTATTTTAATATTCAAATTTTTACGAGTTTAGTGTGGTATGATATAGAGCTCTTTGAAAGTTCACTCAGATTAAAAATCAAAAACAACAAAAAACAAAAAAGCAAAAAATTAAATATGATTAAAAAGAAAATTCTTCCATATAATTACTATTTCTATCATTCTCACAATTAAAAAGAAAGTCTCTTCGGAATCACCAACAATTTTTTGATCCAATAGAATGTTCCGATGATTCACGAGATCGTTAAATCGATAGGCCTGAGTTCTGGTTATTTTAAAAGTAATTTCTCATCAAATCCATGTTTACCTACTAAATAATACGTTCCGCAATTCGAAGGAAAAATTTTTCTCCGTGTTGACACATACGAAATGTTGCCTAAAATGAGATAGATCCCTTTATCAAAAGGCTTTAAAAAGAGGCCCACATTAAAAGTTCATGAGGCTAAATATAGATTTAATAAGAGAAAATGTGTAATTTTTTTATTTAATTATTTATTTATCTATTTATCTATTCATTTATTTTTTAATTTATTTTTCAATTTATTTAAAAATTGGTCAAAATTAGCAAACAAATATTTTAATTCTGTAAAAATAGAGTTGCTTATTATAGGTTATGAGAGGGGCGCACCCCCTACGGTGGCTTTCTTCTCTTTTTCACCTGACCCCTGGCAACTCCATCGATTCCGCCACTGTGATTACATATACTCTCTCTGCTTTTCCCGCTCTTTGGCGCTGAAAGGGGTAAAATGTGAAAGGCCGTTGAACTGATATAACCCGGCGATGCAACGTTCCGATTTGCTCCAGTACAGCGCGACTGTGTGGGTGGGAGGGAGGCTGAAGGAGGTGCAGGAGCTATGGTGCTTCGTGCCTCGGCTCTCCTCCTCTCTACCCCCTTTTTCATAATTTTTTTTCCTTCTTTCAGTCGAGCCTATTAAATGCGCGCAAGGTGGGGGTGGGAACAACCCTGTGGAGGTTGCCAGATTATGCGGCAGCTGGTAGAATCGGCCCATTTTTATTTTTATTTTTCATGAGCCAACCCCTACTTGGGAAAAATGTGATGACATCGAAAAAGAAACTTAATTGCTGTTAGCCCGTGTCAGAAGTACTGAGTGATTAGTTGCGGGGGTGTGCGTAGAGAATTGTGCGCGCCACGTGACCCACTTTGTAGCACTTTTTTGATGCTTTGAGACTGAGCTGTCCTGTGTCTATCTTCTCAGCTCAGTTCAGTTTATGCTCACAAATATGACGGCAGAAAACGATTTTTGCATCGTTACAATTTTTGTGTAAATATGCTTCCCCGTGTCCCAATGAGCAGAAACTTGTTTTTGTTTTGTTTTTTTTTTTTTTTTTTAATGATTAGTCTTTTCCTTGACTTGCGTGTCGATACTTATCAAAATTAAATTCGTATTTTTATAACTTACCATCATTTCATACAAATTCCATTTATTGGCCTTTTTTCGCGTTAAAATTAGGTTGTGAGAAAACAGCGACATTTCCATGCTAAATTCTAATTCGGCAGTTCGCAACTTGCTCCAGCGTCTCAAATTCCATTGATCTGCACAATTTCAATGAAATTGTTGGCCAACCGGCCAATATTGAAGTGAATAAGACCAAGTGAGATCCATGAAACATCAGGTGTGTCCTTTATTAAAAATCCATTTACATAGATGCATATTTTAAGGACCACACGAACACACCTGATATGTTATCCTTAGCGAAACTGGTCCCCAAAGATCACCTAAACTCTTTCCAAAAGTCAACTAAATTAGATGACATCACTTTATTTAGATGACTTTTGGAGCAATGTTAGTTGAGTAGTCCCCTTTTTTCCAGGGATATGCCCTTCCGACCAGAGTTGGGCAAATGGGAATCGTAATCGTTCACACGATTACCGAGTAATCGTAATCGTCAAATCTTTGGATGGTAATTAAATCCATTTTTCTCAGATAAATAGTAAAATCAATGGTATTTTTGATTAGATCTAATACTTCTGCAACTGATATGATGGATCAGCCTTGATTACCATATGTTAAAAGAATGGTTTCCTCAGTAACAAAAAGGAAGAGGGGGGAAGTAGTTGATTGTGAAAAGGTGGAAGAAAGTAAGATTTATCTACTTGGTATTTTGTTATTTACTTGATTATTTTTAATAAACGTTTCTTTGGGTAAGTCTCTGGTCAAATATATTTTCTAAAGTAAATCAATTCATATTCTTTTTATGAGAAAATAAGTCAATTAAACACCATAGAATCATCCTCCAAAAAAACGACGATTACGATTACTTGGTAATCGTGTAATCGATTACCGCCCCCATTTGCCCAACTCTGCTTCCGACAAAGCCCTCAATCTAATATGCTAAGTCTACCGATTTTCTTCCAAAACTCGGCAACCCTGTAAAGTTCTCCACCCCCTCCCACCCCATCTCACCCGGCGATCCTCTCGTCCGCTTTCCGCTTTCCGCTCTCCCACTTTCCGCTTCCCGCTTCCACGCTCTCGTCTCTTCCGTCCGGGCTGCGATTGCTGCTGCCACCACCGCACCGCACCGCGAGACACCGCACCGAACCTCACCGCCACTGCTTGATGGTGGATGCTGATGCTCCTCCGACTGCTGCAAGGGGTTGTTACCTAGGCAATGACGTCATACACCAACCAACGACTCGAGCGAGCGAGCGATGAAACTACCCCTCGACCCACCGCCGCTCCCGCACGCTCATGCGTCTGACGTCACGGATTTGGATTCGAGATGTATATTTCGAGTCTCTCGAACTTTTGCAGGGATGCGCGAGAATGGATTGAGGGGGTGAAGGGGGAGATGAGGGGATGCGGGGATCGCGGTCCCCTCGCTCCGTTCGTTCGCTTTTCCTTCGGGTCGTTAGCCCTTTACTACCCTTGTTTGACTGCCTTTGCCTGTGCATGTGCCTGCGCTCGCTCGCTCGTTCGTTCCCTCCCTGCGCGCCCCGTCCCGTCCCTTCAGCGATGCTGCGCCTCTCCGCTCCCGCTTCCTCACTCGTGCTCGCTCGGTTTTCGGCCCGGGAGAGTAGAGACCGCAGCCACGCACACACTGACACTTACAAACACATTCACGTTTGCACAGACACAGACACACACTCACACAAATATCCACCGTCGCGTCGCCGCAACCACCTCGCTCGTGGCCGCGGCGCGACGCGACGCGTCGCGTCGCGCTTGCATTCAAATGCATTCCTCTTCTCAGGTCGGTCGGCCTGTGTTGCCACTTGCCGGGCGCCATGGAGTAATCTAAGTTATGAGTTTGTTGACAACTTTTGCGGAAGCAGTTATAGCGGTGAGTTGATGTCAGAGCTACCGTTCTACGTGTTTTCAACGGGATACTAAGTAGGTACCGGGGAAGAATAGAGACTCGGCATATACACTGAAAAAACAAATTTTAAGTAGAACCGAAGCAGCTTTTTAAAATAGCTTCGCAGAGCAAAAGTCCTAGCACTAACGAAGCAAGATGCGGTTGTCCTGAAGCACTATTCCTGTAGAATCAAAGCAAGAAAAGAGGCTGTTACTCTAAAGAAGTAGTGCTTTGGTACACCTGCAACTTTCTCCGGTACAGCTTAAACTTACGCTCTGCGAGGCTATTTTAAAAAGCTGTTTTGGCTGTAGATAAACTTTGTTTTTTCAGTGTACTAGTACTACGGTTCCCGTGTTATGAAAGTGAGGATAGTAAAATGGGTTTAATTTTGTTCGGGGGCTCAAAAAAACAACAGCCAACAGTTGCCTACTTCTAAAAAGTGAACATTGAACAAGGCTCCAATCAAAATCTATTTACGCGAAATTCCGCTTTGAAGTCAATAGTTTAATTAATTAAGGTATTTTAATGTTGAAACAACTAATCATAAACCGTTCTTCTGTCAAAAAAAAAAAAAAAAAAAAAAACGACATCATTATTCCATCACTCAACAGAAGTCGGTTGTTGGTTGTTGTTTCGATAGTCCAGACCAAAAAGCTGGAAAATTGTACTCCTGTAAATTTGTCTCTGTTTGCGTGTTTTCAATGGGATTCTACATTTCTACAATCATTGGCGATTCAATTGCCGCTGCTTTAAACATCATTCCAAATTGCCGACGCTCATTTCGCGCACCTGGAGCAAAAGTTAGGAACGGCCGTGCCGAATAAACGACAGCAGTTAGTCAGAAACGTCAAAAATAAAAAATTCCACGCAGCTTCGGCGAACCCAAGGTATGCGTGGCTCATGGAAACTTCAGACTTCTAAGTGGGTCCACCCGCAAAGCAAGTTATTATAGACGGAGGACACAGCTTAATTTTCCCAAGAACATCAAGCATAAAATAGGAAACTCGTGCTGTATGGATAAATTACAGCTATTTTTTGTCGTTTTTTTTAAAAAAATCTTTAAATCTTATGCCTACTCTTTACTTCCCTTTTTTTTTCTTCCTACTTTTTTGTATGCCGTTAACGATACTTTACGCACACCATCTTTTTTTATCGGGGGGGGGGGGGGGGAGGATACCCGGATACCTCTTAATTTTCGCCACGAAACGTCATTGTCCGCTTTGGAAAACGTCAACTATTTGAGTTAGGCGCTTCCTGTCTAGTGGTCTAGTGGTTATGGTGGTTACCGCACTTGACCTGCACTAACCTGGAGCCAAGGCACGCAGCCATGAAAGGGGAGACTTGTGAGCCGACCACCCCCCTTCCCCCCACGGATCACAGGCGCGCGTGATCCTTGTTTTTGAGATCGAAAACTGGCGAAAGTTAGATGAGGTGTGTGGGGTGAAAGAGGGAAGGGATAGAGGCGCAACTAGAACCTCATCTTTCTTTCTCTCTCTCACTCTCTCACTTACTTACTCTCTCTCTCTCTCTCCCTCCCTCTCTCTCTCTCCCTCCCTCTCTCTCTCCCTCCCCCTCTCTCTCTCTCTCTCTCTCCCTCCCCTTCTCCCCCTCTCTCTCTCTCTTTGTCTTTATTGCTGTCATTCTCAAACATATGAATTAAAAAAGAGTGTGCAGAACGAGAGTTTTGCTGCGGATCCAGAGAGTGTTTCTGGCCGGGGGGGGGGGGGGGGGAGATTGACATTTCAGAGTAGCCGTAATCGTTAACGGACCATTTTCTGTAGAAGAAATGCTGTTTTTGTGGCTCCTGGGAGTGAAACGTGCCCCCATGTACCCCTCTCCCTTGGACCCGCCCACCCGATGGGGCTGCTGCAAGGGTCTGAATGAGATATTGGCCAAAAATACATTGTATTAAATGGGAATTTCGCGTAGTGACGTCACGCACACGGTTTTCTGGAATTTAACCGTTGGTATCTCCAAAACCGGGACACCTAGGAAAAAACAAAGGGCACCGTTTGTTCTCTGCTCATCAAGAACTATATCATTTCTTTTATAAAGATAGTCCAGGCAATGTGGATCAAAAAGCGGTAAATGGCGGAACAAATTCCCATCAAAGGTTTTTTGGGCTTAATCGCTTCGTCTTGGTGTCAGTAATGACCACCTAGAAGTCCCCATGCCTAGGTGCTGTGCGAAATTCAGAGGAGGGGGGAAAGGGCCCCAAAATCGATTTTTTTCGATATATATCGAAAACGATGCAAGATATCAAAAAAATCGATGCATGTTTTTTGTTCCTAAGATAATTTCCAACAAGAAAGGTCCTTTGTGTTTTTACGCTCTGACGACGTCTAAGCTCTCAAAAACACGATTTAAGTTTTCGGCGATTTTCAGGAAAATTTTGATACCCCGTGGCGACGCGACGCTCATTTAACGCAATGTTATTTTTAATGATTTCGATCGCCTTACCGTAGCATTTAGAGTGCTCCGATTTTTATAAAATTTGGCATCCGGGGGTTTTTTAGGTCGCTAATTTCATTTTTGGAGTCCAAATTTCCTTATAACGTGATTCAGACAAGCTTTTTGAGCTTTTATCACAAAATACAGCTTTTTTTGGGGCCCTTTTCCCCCTCCCCTGAATTTAGCACAGCACCTAGGCATGGGGACTTCTAGGTGGTCATTACTGACACCCAGACGAAGCGATTAAGCCCAAAAAACCTTTGATGGGAATTTGTTCTTCCAATAATCACCCATTGCCTGGACTAAGAACACAACATTTCAAATCATGTCATACCCTTGCAACTGCCACATTCTCATTCAGGTAATTTAGGTTCATTTTAGCTTCGACTCTCAATTTTTATTTAACTTTTCAATAATAATTTTTTTTTTCAATTCCCCCCCCCTCCCAATTTGTGAGGTTTTTCCTAATCGAACTCCTTTCACTTCCAATCGGAAAAATATTATAATAATCGATCCGGTGGCATCCAGTGGCGGCTCGTGCAATGTGGCAGCAATGGACTCCCTCCATTTAAACCTATGTATAAAATAATCGATTATTTGGTGAGGCGCTGTGCCTCACCTAGAATCGATCTTTTAGCACAGGTTTAAATGGCAAAATAGCACTGTTGCCAGATTGCACGAGCCGCTACTGACAAAATGTTGAACTAATAAACTAAAATGCTGAGAAGGGACCATGGAATCGCCTTGAAACATAAAGTAGGAAGTAGGCTGTACTTTTCCCCATGAAATGTGGCATCTCGAACTTTTTCATTCTTCTTCTTCTTTCTCCTCTTCTACGTCTTCTTCTTCCTCTTCTTATATCCACCCTTTTTTAATGGGTGCAGGGACGAGAGCGTAAACCACCGCATGAATACAATCCACCGCTACACTCACCACTCCGCCCCCGCTATCCACCTCCCCCGCTACTCTACTGCTCGTGACACACTTCTTTCCACGGGAAGGTTTTAGCCGTAATTGAATCCTTCAAAGACTTGGAGGGGAGACCAATTAATCAAGCATGGATTCAAGGGGGTAGGAAGGAGGAGGACTAAGTAAAGGACTTATTCTCTTCCGGAAAATGGGTTCAAGTTAGTAAAGGTTTCGTGAATTGCGATCTATCGATTTCTCCTCCCTAAAGACCTTTGGAAAAGAATCGAATCTCAAGGGGCTCAACTGTACCTCAAAATAATCGATTCTTTTTAATTAATTCAAATGGGAAATAACAGTGGCGGCTCGTGCAATGTGGCAATAACAACGTATTCTTTCCATTCAACCCTACGTAAAACAATCGAATTCAGGATGTGCATTTGCACCCCCAAGATATCGATATTTTTGTATGGGTTTAAATGGAAAATAAGCACGGTTGCCAAAGTGCACGAGCCGCCACTGCACAAGCGTTCAGATGAGTGAAGAGTGTCAGCGACAGACACATTCTTGAGTCCATTAACCCTTTACCAGTTAGTTCACACGAACGTCACTTTTTTCCGTTTGTTTAGGGAAGGTAGTTAACTGTTCGTACTTGAGGGAGTTGGAATTGCATATACGACGGATTGAAGGCGCCAGACGAAATCTCATCTTTTTATACTACATCGAGAATCGTGTTTATTCGGAATCTTGATCCGGGAACAATGTAAAATAGACTAGAGGAGAAAACCGAGTATATTCGGGCTTGGTCCATAAGGGGTTAAAGCGTCTTAAACGGTTCCACGACTACAATTCCAAGCCGAGAACTTTCAGATCCACGATTCCCCAACTCAAGACTTGACTTTTTGCTCTTAAGGTTAATTTCGGTTCATCTCGACTCTGTCATTTCAGCCTTTTGCTTGCCCGATGCCCCCCCCCCCCCCTCCTTCAGTAGTGTATACACAGGAATTTTTCTTTCTCTCTCTTTCCCCATTTGAACACGTGTGTAAGAAAAGGACAGAAACAGGGGCTTGAACGTGACTTCAGTCCCTATCTATTTCCTTTTCTACAGTGCATATATTCAAACGGGAAAAGAGCAAGAAAGACTAACCCCTCCGTTCGCCTTGCCTCCCTGAAGCGACGTTGAAGATAGGGGATAAGCCGAGGTTATAGAAGATGGGGGGGGGGCATCCCTGATTTTTCATCGATAGTTAAATTTTGTCCTAAAAAAATCTCTTCATATATCATGCGAAATTTTGGCTCTTGAGAATTTCACCTCAAGTTTTACCTTGAATGTCCTCCTGAATACGCCCCAGATAAAAGTTCGTTGCGTCAATGGCTTAATTTTTGTGATGGCATCGGGGAAGTTTCTTTAAGATAGAGATACCTTTTAAATAATAAATTGTTCTCAAGATACGCTATTTAAGTCGTTGCCCATGCTTGAAATTATAAACGAACAAACTCGATAAAAGCTCCAAGAACGGGAGTATCGATGAAAAGGTGATGGCTGGGGGAGGGCTGGGGGGGGGAGCCGAGGGATGACGGCAAAATTATGAAGCGTTAAGAGAACGCCGAGCGTGGATTTCACACTGAGAGGAGGCGCTAAGCATCTATAAACAACTGGGCGGATAAAAACTCGTACCAAAATAATTCTGCCAACGTATAAAGATCGAGTGAGTAAATCCCTCTGAATTTCACAAATTACGCCTCCAATTTGTGCGCAAAAAGCCTCCCCCCCCCCCTCCACAATTCCGCCGAAACAGAATAAAATATCACAGGCTGAGCGAGGCGGAGGAGAGGAGATACAGCACTATAACTGTGGCCAGTGCCAGTACGCACACTTGCCGAGCAGGTTGCAGCTTCTGCGCCGCACGGATCTTGCGATACATTGAACTCGAAAAGTTCATCCATCCCTAGCCCTACTCCGTGCCCTCCGCCTCAACCCTCGCCCTCACCCTCACAGCGGATCGAGCCTTGTTTTTACGGCCCCCCGTTCGGCTTCATTTGAAATTGCTCCCCCGAAAATTATTTAGGCTCCCGCGGAATATCCATAAAAAGTTAGAGGGAAAAAGCTCGTTCTCCATCTCATTGGGGAGAGAGAGTCGTGACGAGAAAAATAACAAAAGCGGCTCGCGACTCTGATGGGCAAAGTTATTCTAAGGTGATAAATTCGTCAACGCCCTATCTGACCCCGAACTTATGTGAGGGGAAGGGGGGGGGGGTTAACGTCCTTTACCGACCCAGACCGCCAGGAGCGCTGTCATCGATTTCTGAAGCACATTGCACCCGCCAATTTCAATGGCGCACAAACCCCATCGTTCGTCCAACCCCACCCAAAGCTCTGTGCGCAGAATCATCGGCCCCCAACCCCACCCTATCCACTCCCCCCGCCCACAACCACCCTCCACCCTACCTACCCTTTAAAGCTTTGAATCAGCCCGCGTTGCACGATCAACTCGACTCGCGTTCTATCTCTACCACCGCACTGCTCGCCGCACGGTGGTGCCCGTGAGCGGGTACAGAAATGTGTATTTCTCTCTCTGCATCCGTTTGAACGTGTGTGTCAGAAAAGGATAGCTGAGGGCGTCATCGCGCGGCTTTAGCCCCCATCTCTGTCCTTTTCTAACGCACGCATTCAAATGGGAGGAAAGAGTGACAGAACAAACTCCTGTATTCGCCTACGGTGGTATCGCGCCGCTCCGGTGTGGTACCCCATGCAGGGAGGAAAACAGAAAAAATATCACTCACATCTTGGACAGGGGGAATTTTCGATGAAAATTTCAGGATTTCTTTGAAATTATATTATTGTAACGTACCTATCAAATTTAGAGCAACTCTGTTTTACTGCGACCAAGGTCTTGTACTATTGAAGAAGATCCAAAGGGTTCGAGCGTTTAAAAATCATTAGATTCCTAGAGAAAAAGTGAAAAAGAGAAATTTTGGAGGAAATCGCACCAATCTCGCAATCTTTTCCCTTCTTTATTCTCTTTTAGTTCTATCAAAAAAATTGAAATGAAATATGAAATTATTAAATCGTGGATCGATTTTTGAATCGCGCGAAAGTGAAAAAATTTCCGGGAAAGTGAGGACGTTTTTTCACTTTTTTTTTCCCTGGAAAATGGCCTAAAAATTTCAAAAATATCGGTAATTTTGCGTACAGAAGGAACTCGAATGTTTAATTTAGAAAAAAAAGAAAAAAAAAAGAGTTACCACCATTCGAATTTTTGTGAGGAGACTCAAAAATCCTGTGAGGAAACTCGAAAATCCTGTGAGGGAAAAGTCCTTGATTGCGTGAAACTTCCAAAGTTTTGGAACATTTTGCAGTCATGTAGCTGTGGGCGCCCCCATACCCCCCTTTGGAGTATGGGTTTAGAAGGGGTGGAAAGTAGTCAGATGGCCCATGGGCGGCAAATGTGGAATCCGGTGCTGATGAGAATGTCTTTGTTGCCAAAAGAATGTTTAAAGCGTAAATAGATGACGATCAGCAAAGGCGGTGAAGATTACACACTTGGAAATTCTGAGGCACTGTAATCTTTGCATTGGACCACTACACAACAACGGCCCTTCGAATGTAAACAAATGTTCAAAAGCGCAACCAATGGCGGCGCCCATGGTTTCACTTGTCTCAACTCTCTACCTGCAGGGACTCAGCGTTTAGATTGCCTCTCTAGGTAAATGAAGCTCGACAATTGAAGAACCACTGCACTGTGCGCCGCACCACACCGACGAGTGTCGCGTCGCCGTCGGTCGCACATATCGATTCACCCTCGAAATGTTGCCGCTTTTCATTGCAAACACGGAAAATTAAACAATTTCACAGTCGCTTTCTCCTTGGTTCCGGTCACCAGCCGGCAACCTCTCTTCCGCTCTTTTCGTATTTACTTTTTTAGATACATTTCTCGAACCGTTGCCGTTGGTTGTTCGTCGCGCGGCCGGCCGCGGATCTGAATTCTCCATTAGTCTGTTCCTGATTTTCCTCGCAGACAACCTGCCATCCCTCCTCCCAGTCCCCTTCCATTTTCTTTAATAAATACCCCACCGAATCCACGCTTCTTCCACCTTTCAACCCCCTCGGACCAACCACCCATTTTAACGTGCCATCGCTGCACGCTCGTAGATACCTTACCAGTCCTATGACTGTTTTGATTCAGATCTAAGAATCATTTTCCAGCAAAATTAACTAATAGATTAAAGAACAACTGAATTTCTGAGGGATTTGACAGTTGTCTTTCAAATGTGTTTCTTTTTTTTTTATTAATTTGTTCATTTATTTATTTAGGTTTTGTTGCGCAAACCTCTGAATTTCTGACGAATTGCTCAGTAATCTTCGCAATTTTAATCCGTCAGTTTTTTTTTTTTTTTTATAGGCAGTTTTCTTAACTTTACATTGCGAATGCGCCTCGTTTGCATTATCGCCGAAACTTTAACGGCCCAAAAGAGCTAACCTAACCTACGAAAGTAATATAAAAATTGGCCATTTGTATAAAGTGTGGTTGCAAAAACCTGGCCTGGCCATTCCGCGGCAGGGGAATGCTCACTTTTTGACCCATTCCATGAAATTGGTCATTCCGCAAACTTTAACATATGTATAATTGTATATCCTTGACCAAGGGGCAAATAGGTATCGTTGGCTTTCAAATTTTAAAAAAAAAATTGAAAGTCATTCTGGAAAGGAAGAAGAGAAAGATATAATAATAAGAAGAAAACAAAAACCTGTAACAAAAAGTTTAGAATGCAATAATATCGCACGTCTTTTCAAAGGGATGAGTGGCACAAATGGGGAGGAGGGTCCAGGGGCGTTTTGACACCTACACTCTACAGTTGCCCTAAAAGAGGGTAATTTTTTGCTATTTCAGACAAATTTTACCGAATTAGTTTAGGGGCGTGCCGGGGGGGGGGGGGGCATGTGGATTGTAAGTACCCTTGCCCCGGGTGGCATTCTCCGAAGACGACAACATCAGGGTGAAAAACCAAACAAACAAACAAACAAAAAAAAAAAGAGGTTATCAAATTTCAAAATGAATTGCAGAGGGCGGCAATCAGTGCAAAAAAAAAAAAAAAAAAGTCATCAAATTTGTAATTTTGTTCGCGTAGGAGGTTGCATCCTTGCCCCCCCTCTCTGGAAACCACGGCACGTCCCTGAATTAGTTTCTTTGAACCCCCCCCCCCCCCCCCCCTGACAATTTTTGGAGAAAAAATTTGAATTCATAAGTGGATCATTTTTGACTGTTCTGACATATTGTGAGCTTGGCGCTGAATTGTTCTTCTCTTTTAACCAACGATAGGAAAGAAATGGGAGCTGGTAGCCGGAATTTCTTCTCAACTTTCGGCATATCAAGTTAAACATTGATTCTTACTTTTTGCGGAAAAATTTCTCAAACTGCACACGCGAGAGATTAAATTTACAACATTTTCTGGTCTCTCCCACATTCACTGTCAAACAACCCAAATTACCCATCAGGTTATAGGGGGAGCGTAATTTATCTTGCCTCGACCTCGGGGCCCCCAGAGAAATTGTTACGACCCTGAGGAGAAATAACGCAATTATTCAAGAGAAAAACTAAAACTGAGGGTCCTAAACCGGAAGTGTGTGAAAATTTAATCGTCGGATAGCGTTTTTAATTTTAAAAAAATAGTAAAACGGGCAATAATAAAGAAGAATGATTTTTGGAAGAAACCAAGTACTAATAATCCTACAACCATCAGAACGGGGGTTTTTTTTGTGAAAAAATTTCTGGAGGAAGGAGGAAGGCCGATCAGACTCTCTGGAAGGTCACTGGTGGCCGGGGCCGGGGGGGGGTTTCACATCCCCATTTTTTTTTTCTTCGGGAAAGGGATACAGCTACTTCAGAGTCATGTGCATACATGTTTCATTCTCTCGGTCTCTTTGCCCATTTAAATAGATGTTAGAGGAATACAGTGGCGCACCGAAGGAGGTGGTTCTAGGGTCAACCCCCCCCCCCCAAGCATCAAGATTTTGCCCTAAAAAGGGTCATCTTTGGCCAGCCAAAGTTGCTTTCAAAACCCCCCCTAAGACCTCAGAAAATGGAAAATTTGCAGTGAAACCCCCACCAAACTAAAGTTCTCGTTGCGCCACTGGAGGAATAAGATAGACAGGAAGGATAGAGAAAACAGCTTATCTCTTTGATTTTAGCCTTTTGCGACTGCCCTGTTCTAAAGTGGACACTTTTCGGATACAGCTCTGGGACATGACAAATCCTGGATACGGCTCTGACATAACACCCTAAAAACCGCACAAGATGCGTGGTTTGGGGGGGGGGGGTGTTGGAAAGATTTCCGGCAAATTCTGCGGCGTCGATTTTCATGGTGAAAGGTGTGTCAAATTTTTCCTATCTCACAAGCTGCTCAGGAGAAAACTATGTGACAAGGCAGTCTGCAGCAGGGCTGCCGTTTTGCGTATAATCAATGCTATTTTTCTACCAATGATTCCACCGGTTGAGAAAAGATTACACAGTTCAGTTTAGTGTCTGACGACTGTAATGCACGAAAATACTATGATCTATAATCTTTCCTTAATCCGTTGATTAATTAAAATATCCGCAAGTTTTTTAAAGTCATCGACGACTCCACCGGTTGAGAAAAGATTACAGATGCGAGTATTTTAGTTTATTACAGTCATGCACTTAACTGAACTGTGTGATCTTTTCTCAACCGGTGGAATCATCGGTGAATTGAAAAATAGCATTGATTATACGCAAAACGGCAGCCCTCTGGTCAGCAGATGCCTCACCAGTCACCCTACATTGTGAGATTGTAATTTAAAATACAATAACATTGAAGCTTGGACATCAATCAAGGGTGCAGTGTAAAATGAATAAATTACTGACCGGCAAAATGAAAGCGTACAAAAAATCTCAATCAGTGTAACATTTAAGGATCAACGATAGAGGGGAGTCGTCCACTCCGACCTATTTATTTTTTTCTTTTCTTTGGTGCTGGATTTTTTCTTCCCTTTCTTTGTTGGCTCAACAGGCTAATCAAAACACTGGAAATTTATCTAATTACTTAGTAATTGCGTATCAATTGTCATCAGCAGGGAGCACCTGATGGACAGGTTTAATTTGAATACCTAATCAATGTTGCATATTCATATGACGAATCCAAAACAACAAAACGAGACTTGCAGATGTCTCTCTCATTCAATGGGTTGATGACAATTATCTACGGTAATTTTATGGTTCGGCTATAATTTGATTCTATTTTTTTTCTTTTTCTTTTTTCCCCCAGGCGGTTATCAAAAGTAGCCGAGTAGTGCATCTTAACATTTTATGGAGTTTGCGGCAAGACACTTTTGATGATTTGATCCAGGGGCGGATCTACGCATCTACGAGTAACCTTTAAACACAGAATAATACAACCAGAACGAAAACTCTGTCGGATTTTGAAGCCAATTCATTTTGCGTCCGCCATGTTGGGATATAGGATGTTTGTATCTGGATTCGCGCGCGAAAAAAAAAAAATATAGGACATGATCCGCGAAATTTCATTCTGAAATGCCTATAGAAGAAAAGTGAGGCCGGAAACTTAAGATTTCTTTCCAGAATTTACAGAAATAAATGAGTTTCAACACAAATCACACAAGTCCGCCATGTTGGGATATAGGACCACAGCGTTGCCTATTGGTGCAGTTAAACTTGCTTCCATTGGCTCTTATGGATTGTATTATTCTGTGCTATAAACTCGGCCCTCAAATTCTTGCCCCCGCCCTCCCAATCTAGCAAGAATTTGATTTTGCGACCTTTGCATAAAATTTTTGAAAGTGTAAGCTTGTTCAGTGTTTACCCCCACCCCATATTGCCACCCTCCGCACAATAACGCGAGGAGTGAAGCCCCAGCCCGTATACCGCCCCCTCCTCCCAAATTCATCCCTTAGCTGATCTAGATTCAAGATTGTTGCATTACTCTTGAACACATGCCACATAGGAGCTCGGAAATAAATGGGAGAAAGGAAAGAAGATAGGAAGGAAGAGGAGTAGCATAATTTTTGAGTTTGAATTTCGGGTCTTGGCAAGTCGCTTTCAAAACACATTGATGAACGATGGAATCCGGAATAGGTAGATAACATGCTAGATACACTTGTCGAAAGGGTTCCACCTTCAACTGTGACTAGATGGTGGTGGTGGGGAGCCTCCCCACCACCTCCCCAGGGGAGGGGGGGTTGTGTAGAGAGAAGTGATTGAAGGCATGGTTCGGCCGGTTGGTTTGACCTCTATGGCTCTCATCACCAGTGGCGCACCGAGAACATTAGTTTGGTGGGGGTTTCACCGCAAATTTCCCATTTTCTGAGGCCTTGGGGGGGGGGGGTTTCGAAAGCAATTTTGGCCGAAGATTACATTTTTTAGAGCAAAGTCTTGATGCTTAGGGGGGTTTTGATCCTAAAACCACCCCCTTCGGTGCGCCACTGCTCATCAGCTCATCACCAATACGGCACTCGTAATAATATGCGTACGTTTGAGCTTAAAATATGTTTTGCGGTCTCAATCTGTTTATTTAGATTTACCCACGTTTCCTATGCCCCCTTTCCTGAATTTTTTATGTGACGTTAACCCTTCAACGAACAGGTTAGTTCAAAATAACGCCCCTGAACCGTTTATTTGGAGAAGGTAGTTAACTGTTCGTACTCGGAGGAGCTGGAATTGCCTATACGAAGAATTGAAGGCACTAGACGAAATTTTATTTTGTGAGTGTTTTCTTTGATAATTACTTTTATCCTGAATGAAGACCCGAACAATATGAAATAGACTTGAGAAGAAAAACGAGAATACTCGGGCTTGGCCTAAAAGGGGTTAATGGGTGCAACGGTTCAATGGGTTTATTTCGCAATTTTGCTTTGAGCTATTTAAAAGTCGATTCTGGTGTAAAAACCTCCAGAAATAACGATGGCAGCACTAAGCACTTCCGAAATTCACTCCTATACTCAATTTACGCTTTTATTTGCTCGAGCGTATAATATGGTGGCGTAGGACAGTAATAATGGGAGATTTCCGTCTAGTAAGTAAATAAAAATACTATAACTCCATCAAGTGACCAATAAGGGACCAATAAGGGACGACTTTCCTTTGACACCGGAGTCACCGGGTGTCACAGTACCATTCATCGGACGCGAATCACTACTCTGGCGACTAATTACTCCAGGGCTGCCGTTTTGCGTATTATCAATGCTATTTTTCAATTCACCGATGATTCCACCGGTTGAGAAAAGATTACACAGTTCAGTTTAGTGCATGACTTTAATAAACTAAAATACTCGCATCTGTAATCTTTTCTCAACCGGTGGAGTCGTCGATGATTTTTAAAAAAAAAACTTGCGGATGTTTTAATTAATCAACGGAGTTTCCACCGATTAAGGAAAGATTACAGATATTTTCGTGCATTACAGTCAGACACGAACTGTGTAATCTTTTCTCAACCGGTGGAATCATCGGTGAATAGAAAAATAGCATTGATTATACGCAAAACGGCAGCCCTGAATTACTCTGTGAATCATCCTTGTCAGCATGGAGAGAGTAACGAAATTTAAATAGGAATCTCCCATTATTACTGTTCCACGCCCTGTGGCGGCTCGTGCGATTTGGCAACAACGTTTTCCCTCAATTTGAATGTACGTAGATTAATTGATTCGATAGTGAAGCGCTGCTTCACCAACAATCGATTGTTGCACATTGATTCAAATGGACGGCAAACATTGTTGCCAAATTGCACTAGCCGCCACTATGCCTTCGCCACCATTACGCTCGCGTAAATAAAAGTGTTTATTGAGTTAAGGAGTGGATTTTGGAAGTGATTAGAGCTGTCATCGTTATTTCTGGAGGTTTTTGAACCAGAATTGACTGATAAAGCGCGTAGGGTAAAAGTGTGCAATAGCCCCATAGCGGCCATAGTTGATAATTCACTCTAGAGGGTATAGTTATTTTGAGTCTTTGTATCTATTTTCAAAGCAATCTCTTCATGAATATATTTGAAGCCGACTTTGTACAGCTTTCGCGATAAACGATGCAAATGCTGCAGATCATCGTGGGTGGATATTGAAAAAGGTCGTGAAGACATTCTTTTTTTCATGACGTTCGTCAGACCACCGGCACCACAAAGGCGCCACTCCAGGAATTAAGTGGTCCATCCGATTTGAATCAACCCAACCCCCCTCCAAGGTGGATTTTACATATACCTCCCTCCACTCCAATTTGATTTTCATTTGCCTTCTTCTCAATTCGCGATTACAGCGCAATCGGACTGCCATGTTCCTGTTTTTAACAGAGACAGACCTAAATGGATGCTGTTAAGATGTTTTGAGGGTGTTTGGAAAAAAACAAAATTAGTATCGAATCATGAAAACCAAATTGTCTGGTCAACATTCCAACCACTATAATACCACTATGCGAGGTGCTTAATAACATCATATTCCAATACTCAGCCATCTAATAATCTCACAAACTCGGTCACTACTAAACGGTTCAACATGCGAATTCATGGAAAAGTGTATTTTTTATAAGATGGTGCTGACCCCCCCCCCCCCCCCCCCCGTTACTAATAAAACTCAACTCCACTACTCCACAGAATTTAATTTACGATCTACTCCTTTCCTCCGTATTAGTAAAACTCGGGCCTAAATTTTCTCATACTATTTGGATTTTCAGTCTTCGCTAGTAGTTTAGTTTTCATCTGCCGATTAAAAGTTAATCAATTCTAACGATCTAGCCAATCACCGCAATTTAATTATTTAATTTAAAAGCGTTCTATGACCCTCCGCTAGAATTGCGGTCAATTTATCCCCATTTTTTATTTCATTTAATTAAATACGCAGGAGCATGAGAAGTCCTGGTAGTATTAGAGTAGTGTGGTACTCATGAATTAACCCCCCCCCCCCCCCCCCCCCCAAATCCAATCCTTTTGATCATTCATAATGTTTCCCACCTATAGTAGGCAGTAACTTGAAAACTAATCGAGACTGAATTAAAAAGAAAAAAAATACGCAACCAAGTACATTAATAATAACGATACGATGCATGCATCTCACTCTTTGGAACCGCGAGTGCATCGCACCGTTCCGCCGATCGGACGAGTTACTACTAGGGGTGTGTAGACGTAATTACGAGGTCCTACGTCCTAATTCATCTGTCGCAGGTCATCCTGTGTCGTGTCTTCCCCTCCACAAAATTTAAGAAAAAGAGAGTAAAGGTTGTAAAAGAGCCGGGCCAATGAGGGGAAGAGATGAGCGTGCTCCAGGCCAATAAGATGGGCGCGTTTGAATTTGGCGCGAAAGACCTTCTCCCCCTACCCTGCTGCCAGAGACCTCTCTTCCCTCTTGGACTCGACAGGAAGTTCACCAAACACAGCGGCAGTAAGCAGCAGCAGCAGCGAGCAAGCAAGCAAGCAGTGTTGAGTGTATACGAACTGGATATATTTCGTTCTGTTTCTGTCGGTCGGGGGTGACGAGTCGAGACTTCGCGCAACCTCGTGGTCGATTCTCGAAGAGCAGCTCCTCTACCTCTCCATCCACACACCACCACAGCCAGTCGGAGTTCAGTTGTTTTCTCACCGGCGATCGTAGTTCACGTGGTCTGTTGGAGAGCCCTTTCGTCGCACGTTTTAACACTGAAATCTATTTAGAGTAAAATAAAGTTTTATGTCGATATTATTTTTAAATCTTTTTTACGCTGTGCAGTGTGATATTTGTTTTAAAAATTAATTTATGTTTCATTAACTTGTTACTTTTTCTTTTTTCGTGTCTCCGTATTTTATTATTTTGAGTTTTCGACGCATTTAACCGGTTCGTTTCTTATTTTGATAATTGATTCCTTCCTTCCGTCGCGCGTAATCAATTAATTAAAATTTGTTAGTGATGCCTGCAAGTTTGTACTCCGAAATGGACTCCACTTCAGTGGATAGCAGAGCTCTTCAAGTGGCATTCGAACTATCGCTGATGAGCATGAAGGACACAAATGCCATCACACCGCCAAATATTACGGATTTAGAACCTCTCACATCTCAATTACAAAATCTAATTTCTGTACCAGAGGAATCTCGTAACAAAAAAAGCCAAAATATGACTGAATGTGTTCCTGTACCTAGTTCCGAGCATGTAGCTGAAATCGTTGGACGACAAGGTAGGTTCATTGTTTTAAATCCAGTTAATCATCCCTACCTGTCAATGCGAAAATATGCACTTTCGTCTTATTTTTCTTTCGCTGCGATTTGTGATTGTCACCCGCGATAGCTGATTATCACCCGCAATTTCTCCCGCCAAGCCGCGAGTCTAAAGAGATGCGCGGATAGAAGCAATGTGTATAGCAGTAGCAACCACGTTATGTTAGCTCTCCTAGATCACTCAGACTTCTGAGATAAATTTCTTCTCCTTATTTTCGTCCTCCCGTGTTGTTACTTTTAGATTTCGATGTCATGAACTCTGCGACTCCTCAGACGACTCCTTATTCCTCTGCATTTATTTTAAACCTTGATTCAGTCCGACTCGGAATCCCCACACATTCGTTCGGGAACTTAAAAATATTTTTTTTTTCCTGAGGTAGAGTTCACAGCATCCGCTTTTAGCTTAATCGAAGTGTTGCTCCCGCAATCATTTTTAATAGAGATACGGTTTTCTCAACGCATCACCCTCTCAATCATGTCAGTCTCTGGTGACAAAGTGCCTCTAACTCCCCGCTTCCTGCTACTCCTAACAGTACTTAACTGTCGATGTTTTTGATAAGAATTATTTCCCCCTTTTCACCCTCTAGTATGTTTGGGGCTCATCAACTCCTGCCTTGTTTAAGACAGCTAGATTTAGCAGGCAGTGAAAATTGATATAGTAGTTATCTCATTTCCTTCACTTTTTTTTATTGGAACCTTCATTACTATCAAATCTCCGGTTCTTTAGTTAGTTTCGAAGAGTGGCTCTCAAAAATTTCTCCAGTTTGAACAGGAAATCCCCCTCTCCCAGCAACTCGTCTTCTTGTCAAATCAGCCTCTTATCTCTGCATTTTTTCGCTTTTTCCCCATCAGTAGCTACCTTTGCACGCTTATTCATTTCATTTACCTACCGATACCATAGTTCAGGAGTAGCTTGTGAAACCTGTGTTTCTGCTGACATAATCGCTACCTAACCAACCTGCGCCCTCAATCAAATACTTTTCAATATTTTCCAAATCTCGGAGAATTAGTAGGCAACTAGAAGCGAACTGCAAATCTTCAAAATCATCCAACTGCATTTCTTATCAAATGGCGGTATTTCTCAGCGCTGATTCCTACTTTTTTCCCTTTTATGCTCTACTCCTCAGCACTCCCTTATCAGTTACTGGCTAGCTTCTGAAACCTTTATGTTCTGTACAGAGTTTCAGGAAACGTTGGTCAGATGTGATTAGGTCTTCAGAACGTCTCCAAATCCATTATTTTTTTTATTAATTTGCGCCGAACGCATTCGTTTTTTAGACGACCCTAATTAGAATCTAGCTTAAGCTCGAGCCATTTCTTGTCCGAAACAATCACTTATTTATTTTTTATTTTGAGGTTGAGGACGTTTATGTAGCTTTTTCTTTACCTTCGAAAAATCTGCATGACTTGTGAGTTTCCATCCACATTGCAAAAGATAACAAATCCTTAGCAACGTAGGTGTTTTGATCCTAAGCTTTGAGCTTGATGGTTGTCGCATAGTGGGGTTGTTTGACTCTAAGCCTACCGGAACATCCTGTAATTGCACTCGTTCATTGTCATGCATTCTAGTTATCGCACCAAGTCCTTGTGTTCGTCGTGTTTCGCATTATTCGTTCTTTATTCCACGTTGGACAATTTTTCACTCTATTTTTCGTCACTTTTGCCAACCATCCGCCCTTCGGGCCCTAAGTAGTTTTGAGCACAGAAGTTTGAATCAGTGTTTGTCACTCTTCTAGTAGGTCATTTGATTGGTTAAACTTTTTTTCTTTTCATTATCATCCAATCTGTCTGCTGTCAACCTTTTTCAAGACCCCATAGGCGGATACAGGAAGGTGGGGAAGGGGTAGGTCATCGCACCTTTCGTTCTCTCTTGATATTTATCTTCATTGGTCTTACAATTGTTTCTTTATTCACTATGATAGTCGTTTGAGGGGGTTTTTAAACGTAGTTTGGATTCGGATTGTTGATTACACCATGGTATGGGAGGGGGTAAAGGGATTGGAGAAAAATGGTCTAGGGTCCGCAATTTTTCCAGAAGTTACCTTGGTGCCAATTAACCCCCTTCGCTCCTAATGCTGTATCCGCTTACGTTAGATCCTCTCAATGTTTCGCTCGATAAATTCAAATTGCGCCCCTGTGGAATTCGATAACGGGCCCAGAAACGGCTGAATAACCTCCTTTATCAAGTTTTTGGGCTAATTTGGTTCTAAACTTTTCCGAGTCCAAATTGGTTTATGCCGAGGTTTTTTCAGAAGTTTAGACGCACCTAGACCGATAATCTTTGGAATTTTCGAACATTATTTCTCATGTTACAGAATGGTATACTTACTTAATGGCAATGAAATTGAATGTTGGCTATTCATTGAGAAACACTTTCAAATTAAAAGTTGACAGTTGAAGGCAAGTTTTGTTTTGATTTGAAGGAGTGTAAATTGAATATTTGCCTAAGATTATGGTCTAAGTGCGCCTAGAATTTTGAAACGACCTCTACCAGTCTTTAACTTATAAATAGAGATTTTTCATACATTGTTTTTTTGCTTTAGTTGTCCGCACAGTGTAAATAGCTTATCAGTAGTCAGTGTTATTGCACCAAATCAGTTTTGTCGCTGAGGTTGCTGTATGTAAACTTTGGTCGTTTGTCAGTTCCTTCCAGTCGTAGGGGGTGTGGGGATCCTCATCCCGAAAATTTTGACAAAGATCCCCGGACAAAATTTGAGGCTACTTCCAAATCGTATTTTTACTGACCACTGGTGTACTTTTCTCGACCTTATAGGTAAATGCAATCCAATCTATTATCATGAGCAAACTAACGGAATGGTGCTCTTCTGCATCCTTAAGTGACGGGCCGCTGTTATCGGCAAGAATATCAGACATAACATTCATTGTGCAATGATTGGAATTATAGAAATTTGGATCACTTCTGTATTTTCAGAATGCACTTGTTTTGATCGGCTCCCTCCGTTTTGTTTACCTCCCTCAAATGCGCCCCCTCCCTCAAATGCGCCCCCCCTATCACACCCGTCTACCCCAATAGGTGTACGCGTTATCACTTATACTCACGTCGTCCTTACATACCTTTTCGTTCTGTTCACCCCTCTCCAGTTTTTCTGCAACGCTTTCCCACTTCTCTTTTCCTGTCGTTGCAATATTTTTCGTGACCTGATTCTCTCTAGTTAAAGTCAAGCGTGTTTGAGTGTGTGTGTGTAGGTTTGCGTGAAAAAGCTATAGAGAGCGAAAGAGAGAGAGAGATAGAGGCGGATAGGGTGGGTGGGGCTCTGCGAGGGTACCAAGAGGGATGAAGAGGGGTGAACAATATAGATGGCGTAAAAGAAACAAAAGCAGTTCGAGTGGATGAAAATTACATGCTCGCTATGAGAGCGAGAGAGAAAAAGAACGGAAAAGATGAGGACGGGGAATAGAGAGAAGGGAAGAGAGAGAGAGGGATGAAGAGGAGAGCTTTTGAAAAGCTAGACTTGGAAACGGTGGTGCGGTGTGGTGAGGCAGCAACCAGCGTTGCCGCTGTTGCAGAGAGGGGATGAAAGTAAAAAACTCTCTCGGCACCTGATTCTATTTTCAAAACCCGTAAAAAATCAACCCTCTTCTCAATTTACGATGGACATGTTCCCGTATTCTCCCTATGTTGTCACAGAGGAAGTCCACGATTGATGGGTCCTGTTCGCGGAGCGACACAGGTTCATCTGCCCAACTTGGCGGCGATGGGCGTCAAGCGAATGCATCGCAGGGGTTAGGGAACTCACTCTCTGAATGGGAGTATTGATTCCTTGCGTTTCTTTGACTTGGGAGCGCGAGCTGGAGAGAGATAGAGATATTGAGAGCGCAGAGCTTGGAACTTCCAACTTCCCCAAGCGCCGAGAAGGGATTTTGTACGCTCTCTCCCGTACTCCCTACCCCTCATATCCCTCTTAAAGCTCGTCCCCAGATTGGAGAGGTAATTTTCGGTGAGGGGGAGTCTCTCGCTCCACCTTTCTCCTATCACCGTGAAGAAGTCGGAAACTGTGTTAAATACTGTCTCCCGAGCAGCTATTATCGTTATCAGTGTTCTGGGGAGCAATCTTGCAACGTTGCATTGTGTGCGTTTAAATCAGTGGATAAGATCGAAATTTTGGGTCTTCCTTGAATTCGACTTTTGGCATGGGTTTAAGTGGACGTAATTCAACTGTGCAAGTTTTTACGCCACGCCATTGATCCTTATCAGCTGATCGAATTTTCACCTTTTTTCCCCCCTTGGAAATAGTCAAATTTGAGGATGTTCACCGCGCTTTCAGTTGGTCGATATTTTTCATTCGTTCAAATGGACAAAATGCAAGGAAGTGGCTTTACCTTTAATACTTGTTAATTTTGCTGTAGCTTGTCCCAGAAAAGATTAGATTAACACTATGGTTTTCATGAAAATTTCATCAGCTGCCATCCTCAGATAGGGCAACCTGATTGGCCCGGAGCAGAAGAAGGCTGATGTTTTCATTCAAACCTACAGTTGTCAAGTCCATTCATTCTTGGAACAGCCTATATTTGGTGCCTCGTGAATTGCTATTCGCGTTGTTTACTTCTCGAACGTAGGTAACCGATTCTCTCGAACTCGTTCGAACGACAGGCTTTCACGAGCATCGATTCTGTCTATTCGCTTTCAGTTTGTCCATTTAAACTCAGGTGAAGTACCGATTTTGAGGCAGTTCGTTGTGAACGTCCACAGTTCGACCCTTTTCATTGGTTCTAACGGATGAAACTCAATGATACCAGATTTCGGGGAACGCCTCTGCCTATATCATTGTTAAATTATTTCCGTCTACTAATGAGAGTGTAATCATATTTTTATCATGAGTTTGGAAGTTCATTCTCGATGAACACGTTAAAGAGTCTGATTTTGATCGACTGATCGCTGTCATGACGGAAAAAATTAACACTTAGCACCTCCCTCTCCGCCCCTCTCTCCTTTCATCTCACTACGAAGACCCAAGTTATTTTGATCTCGCTGTAATGATTAATCATTTTTTTCTTCTTCCCCGAACCTTGCCCCTGCCTGATGGCCGGTTCTTCGTCTGGCCGGGAGCTAGTGTCTGCGCAGTGCGCATGCGTAGGAATCAACGTGTATGCGTATACACAGCGTACGTTATTACTATGACTTTGTATACGCGAGACCACGTGGTGCGCGTCGCTCGACGTAACCAGTCCATCGGCCCTGCCCGCATCCGTGTATTTTTAATTTAAAACCGCGGAACTTGCGTGAAAGTTCACGGTTTGAACCCGCGCGATTTCTGTATCGGACCTTCAGCTTTCATTACTACTGTGCGGCTGAGTTCAGCTCAAAATTAAAAATTCGGCCTCTATGTAACTGAAACAAAAGAAAGCAAGGGGACTGTCATTTGCTTTTACACGCTCGTGAAGTAGGGGTACCGGCTGCAAAAGAAGAAAGTGGCGGCGCGTGCAATTTGGCAACGTTGCATTCAGTCAATTCAAATTCGTTGAAAAGATTGAAATGTTGGAGGTGCAGTGTGCACTCCTTTGATTCGATATTTTACTTGGGTTCAAACAGACGGAATGTATGTTTGCCAAATTGCACGCGCCGTCACTGGTGCGTTCAATCAAATATGCCTGAAACTCCTTTTAGTTTGCGACCGTCGCACAACTGTCATCGAACAGTCTGCAAATTTTGTCGCATTGCAGCGATTTGGACCATACCATATTCCAATGGACCATATTCCAATTACCAAACAGAGGGTTATTTTTCTTTTGCGGAATTGAAAGCTGTTCTGTCTCTCACTCTGAAGCTCAAATTGTTCCCCGTGAGAATCAGACGAAGTTGGACTTGTAATCTTTGGCTCCTCTTGGATATTTATTCGTCACAAACTGTTCTGAAATAGCTTTACATGGGCAGCTTTTTAATTTGGAGCTGCGTACGTTTTCAAATTTATAAAAGATAAGTCATTACTGCTACTTCCTTTGCGTTTTTAAGGATAAAGTATTCAAAAACCGAAGATTATAGGTTGGCCCTGTCTTCACATCTGAAGCGAGGTCCTTTCCGACAATCCGAGAGACCCGACAGCTCCTCAGTTCAAGTTGAAGAAATTTTCGAACAAATTTAGCACCGGTCGCGAGAGGTTTTTGCCCTCGCGATGAGTTGAAATCAGCGATGAGTCAAGCACCCATTACTGAGCCCCCCCTCCCCCCCTCCTCCCCACCTTCACCACCACTACCACCATCCCCCATTGTTCAACTAGATGAAATAATCTTTATTTCCTGTCAAGTCGGAACAGTAATTAGGATTTTCTTTTATTTTTTCTTACTTGTTTTTAAAATATAAAAGTTGAGTAAAGTGTGTGTAACGAACTCTGGTGGGTCGTGCGGGCCACATGTTACGCTGTTACGGAAAGAGGGATATTGTAACGAAGACCTGCGGTTTATAATGAAACAGCAGCAGCAGCAGCTGGCCGGAAGCCCCGAAGGCGATCTCCCTATGACGAGCTTGGGCGAGCGAGAGAGAAAGAGAGTGAAAGAGAAAGAGAGGAGAGATGGTGAGTCGGGGCTGATCACCAAGGCTTAAGCTGATCGCGCTCCGTCTGATACACAAGGCAAGTTTTTGTTCGCTCGGCGTGTCCAACTAGGAGAAAAATTTGCTCCCGTGGAAAGAAATGTTCCTCATCGAAATATGCCTCGCAACTTTTGATCCATCCCATGCAAGGTGACTGTAATAAAAGGCGACCCACCAAGAATTACACGACGTTAAAAATTACAATTTTCGTAGCAAACGAGACGGTAAAAATACTGAATCTGGAAGAACCAGGAGGTACTTACATAGTCGGGGACAAAAGGAATGATAGACGACTCCTTGAGGTAGGCCACCTGCAATGCTTAAATTCATTGAGATAAGTATTGCGGGTAGCCTACCTTCAGGAGACGTCAAACATTCCTTGTGTCCTCGACTGTACAATTTGGCATTTTTAGGAGTAAAGTCAAAATTTTTGCTCATTCATGTTTTAATAAATGATGACTTTTAGAAAATGGGTCTAACTCTGTTGGTGAATGGTGGGTCTTTTTTTTTTTTTTTTAGTCATCCTGTCTTGACTTCTGTTTCATTTGCTGAATGAGAATATCAAAGATTTACATGGCTCATTCGACGCAGCGTTAAATCTAGCAACGTTGCATGTTTTCCATTTAAACCCACTTAAAAGATCCGAACTATTTGGGTGTGAAATGAGCATCTACCAGTTGGACCTTTCGCGTTGGATTGAATGGGTAAAATGCAACGTTGCCCGTTTGCCCACTTTAGCGTTGACGTTGATATCCAAATAGGGTATGCAATACGGGGGGGGGGGTTATCATTGTCCCTTCTATTATGTAACTAATCAACAAATTTACGTGTAACCTACTAAATTGGCCGACAACTGATTGAAGCCGACGACAGCAGGAATAAAAATGAGGCAATAAGCCTTCTTTCTCGTCGAAAAAATTATAGAGACATTTTGAAAGCAGCGAAAAGAGGGAGGGCGGAAGAAGAAGAAAGAATGGAAGATGGATGGTGACGGGTGGAGGGAGGGTGTGTGTTTAGAATTTAGGTGAAAGAGAAGAGACTGGAAGAGAGAAAGAGAGAGAAAGGTTTCAGACGGACTTGCCGTTTAGTCGAAGGCTCGGGTTCGGTTCTGTATCCATCTTTTTTTTTTTTTTTTTTTTTTTCTACTTTTTTTTTTTTTTTTTTTCTACTTTATTTGCCCAATTGTTCGTTTTCCCAGAATTCCGAAGAATTATCGAAAGCCTCCTCGAGCGCTCTTCTCTTTCAGCGAGGTAGGATCCGCAGGATATATGATCTTCAGGAGCTATTAAAACCGTCTAGTCCTCGATTTTTCGGATAGTTCAAAAATCTCCTGCGCTCCGAATTTCACTTTTTCCCTTCGTCCCGGTCCCGGTCGCCGCACTTAATTTTTTACTTCCTTCCCGTCAGGTCCCCCTCCCCCCTCCCCCGCTCTTACCCCTCTCCGACTCCCCTTGGCTTCCTCCCTTTTCTGATTGATCAGAAGCCATGTAGACGTAAGTGTGATCTGTTCAATCAGCCTCTCTGTAGCCCTCAAATTGTTGCCAAGTTTAGACTCGAGTCCTGGGATGTTCAGGTGTATGATCCATCCAATCAGTTTCAGTGGCGGCTCGTGCAATTTGGCATCAATGTTTTTCCTCCATTTAACTCAATGTAAAACAATCTAATACTGGCTTCACTATCGAATCGATTGTTCTATATGGATTCAAATGGAGGAAAAACATTGTTGCCAAATTGCACTAGCCGCCACTGATCAGTTTTCCTCTGAAGGTTGCTGTTGTTGTTTTTTGTTTGTTTGTTTTGTTTTTTTTTTTTTTTCGTCTTTCTAATAATTTCAAACGGTCCGCTATTTCCACGGGGGTCAGAAGTGCGATGGTCGAAAACTGTTTCAATTCGCTGATCAACGATCTATTTAAATGATCCATCAGTGGATCGTGAAAGCGCTGATTTAAAGTGTGCAATCTGGCATCGTCGGATTTTGTCCTTTAAGCCTTTGGAAAAGGGCGATTTCGGACTTGTTCACTGTTTCAAACAGTTCGATCTTCTTAATAGGTTTGAATGTGCACATTGCAAATTGTGTACTTTGTCTTATTCTCAGCTCTGTATAATTTATTTTGCACTCTATTTTTGCATGTCCTCCGGCCAGTACATGATTGAAAAAAAAAAATATCATTACAATATTTTTTTTTTTAATGTCTCTGAACCCGTAAGAAGTAGAGAGTATGTGTATAGTTTTGTTTTTTGTTTTTTTTTCTAAATAATTCTTTCCCAGTTGTAACGTGGTCGATTCTCGGGATCGATCACCGAGTACCTTTCCCTTTTTTTCTCTGCTCTCTCACACTTCACAACTATATCGACTATTCTCTCTCTATTCTTCCTCTAGTTATTCAAATCTTCCGCCACTAGGTTAACTGCTTGAATCGGCGAATGAGGGGGGCACTGGAGCGAGAATGACGTGGCTGTTGTCCGCCAATCAGAGATGAGTGCTTAGCTTCACCTCTGCTTGGCGGGCAGCGGCCATATTTCTTCACTTCGAGTCAAAGTGCGTTAGTGAACGGTGTTCCACAAAAATGTGAGTATAAAGTTAATTTAAGGGCCAGCCCTTCCGGCTGGTACCGGGTTTTTTTATTATAATGTAAGTTCATCTAAAGTCGGTAGGGTCGAGTGAGCTTAAGTTTTGTTTTGTCTCTTTCAATTTTTCATAAATGAAGTGAAATTTGTCTTTTTCTTTTCTTCTTTCGAAACGTCACCCCACCTGTTGGTGGTGGTGACCACAGAATTTGTTAATTCTTCTAAATTATTTGAAGGGCCATGCCGGGGCTACCCTTCAAATTGGTGCCCAACCGCGGGACTTGAGTATTTAACTCAAGAAACCCTCAAATTTCACTTCTACACTTTAATTTCTTTGTGTCGTTTTCGAGTCGTTGGTAACCGGCACGCCGCCATTACACTCGCTCGTGAATCGTCATTAATAAATCGTGAGTGCTTCTCATATGTTCAATTGAAGTTTCGTGTGCGTGGAATCATTCTGTTTTCTTTTAAATAAATTAATCAGTCAAACAGATCTGAGTGTTTCAAATTAGTTTTAGTGATCTCATGGTGTGATAGTGCCGTAAAGTTCCTTTGTAGGCCTATTTTGTTGTTTTGGCGCAAAATCGTCCATCATCGACCATACTCATCGTATACTTCGGTTCGCGTGTAGGAATCCCGTGTCCTTTCTGACTCGGTAGTGCGGGTTGCATACCCACTTTTCTACATCCTGTCACGTGATTCCGCTTAACCTCTAATAATAATATTTCTGTTTTGTTCATTCGCGAATTTGTTTTGGTGTTGAATTGTTTACCTACATCACACAAAATTTACGATTATTCAGCGGACAGTTTGTTTATATTATTTAACCTATCCATTCTTAACATTCTGTTAAATTGGATTGCATTTTATTTTAAACCGTTTTGATAGAAATAAATAAATGAGAAAATAAATAAATAAGAAAATAAATAAATAAGAATAAATAGATTAATTAATAAGTAAAATAAACAACATACATATAATTAGGACTAGCTTGAAATCTAGCACCTGATTGTTGATCATTTTGATCCAGCATTAATCGGCGCCGAGCGCTATAGCGAGTATTGTGATTCCAAACGAGCCAAGTTCCAGTGGTGAGAGCTTAGCTCCACCCGTGGATATTTTAAACATTCCTCCTGTAGACAATTCTCATGTAGACAATTCTCATGTGGACAATTCTCATGTTCCTGTGAATGATAATTTTCGTATTATTCCTCATTTTGATTTATCTCATGTCCCACCGCCGAACGATGTTTTTCAGAATCATGATTTGCTTAGTTTGAATCATCCTCCTTTTCAAGATCACAACCAGCTTAATTTTAATAATCCTCCCCCTTCTGTTGATGTGCCACCTCCTATGTTAAATCATTTGAATCCTTTGAATAATGGATTCATCCCTCAGCCTGAACCTCTGAATGGTGCGTCCAGTGTTCAAGAGGATATTCTTCACAACGTCCTTTCTGCTATTCAGTCTATGAAAGTTTCTATGGATAAAAAGTTGAATGACTTTGAGGGTAGATTAAGAAACATTCAACCCAATCGTCAAACCAACTTTCAACCAAGTTTTCAACAGGGGTTGTCTCATGAAATTAACTATAGGAGAGAGAGGCATGGTTCACAAACTAGTTTAAATAGTAATAGTAGTGGAAGATTCCACTCCAACGTTCAGTTTAAAGACTTGCCTGTGTATAATGGCGAGCAACTACCTATCCACCCGAAGGATTTTCTTCACCAGGTGGATTTCTTCTTTAATTCTAAAGCCACGCCAGATCATGTCAGATTAAGTGAATTGGAACGGTTGCTGACTGGCAACGCTTTGAACTGGTTCCAGGTTTTCAGAGGTTCGTTCGAAGACTACGATGATTTTCATCAGAAATTCCTACGCTACTTCTGGGGACCAAATCTACAGAGCTCCATTCGTGAATCCCTGTATACTCCTAATCAGTACAACGGTTCAATAGATATGTCGGCCCTTTTTTTGGCCCAAGTGCGTAAAGTACAATACCTTGATGATCCGATCCCTGAAAGCGTCATGGTCACTCACCTAATCAAACATTTTCCAGATGATGTAAAATGTTTTCTTGCCTCTACCGATACACTTTCTATCGATGCTGTGCTTTTTAAACTTCAGAACCTCGATTCTATCCGTCCTAAGATGAGGCCTGGAGTCAATAAACCTTCTTTTCCTAAGAGTAATCAGAACTTCAAACCCCAGTCTCAGTCTCAAAATGTTCGTTGTGTTATTTCGGATGGACTATGTGGTGATTCTGTTCGAAGCGATGCTTGCTCGGCTCCCGACAGTTCTTTAAACTGTCACAGTGCAACTCAGTAAGGGAGGAAAGTATTGATTCCTCTGCTGCAGTGGCACGCAATACTATAAACTCGGTTTTTCAAAAAATTATGAATCAAACATTTATCTACGATATTACAGTATCTTGCTCAGATCACTCAGATCACTCTCTATCACTTCTTGTTTCGTTACCTGATAAATTCTATGTCCCGTTTAGTTCTTTTCAACTGGGAAAATTCAGTGTCACATGCAGGTTGATAGCGGAGTTTGATCCCTCGAGTATCCATGACAATTTTGTTTTTCTTTCAAATTTAAAATATTCCAAATTTTCCTTTTGTGTTTTCTTATTCCCAGAAAGTTTATTGATCTCTGATTTCAATCAAAACACTAGTAATTTTTCTAATTTTCCTTCTGATCTTATGAAAAAAATTGCAGAGGAGACCCATCTGGTGCTGGTTGATCCTTTGGTCTGTAGTCCTTCTAAACTGTCTCAACAGGTTGAAACTTTAGCTTTAGGAAATAAGATTCAAAGCATTATCTCTGAGTTACCTAATGTTTCATTCTTCGATATTGGTTCGTTAAAATTCATACCAAATCGATCCACATTCCAAACTTTTAGATCTATTATTAAGTCTTGTCTTCGTTTATTTATTGATCTTAATGCCCATTTTCTTTATGAACCTGCCAAGGGGAACGTTATGTCCATTAAAGATGAATTTTTATTGGATGAACCTCCTGTAAATAATCTTAAGCCCCTAGCTAAATCACCTTATGTGAAAGTCTGTGTTTCCAATTTTGAATTCAATATTTTGCTTGACACAGGGAGTGTAGTTACTCTTATGTCATTGGATTTTTATGAAAGTCTTAAAAAATTTTCTAACTCAAATTTTGAAACTTTACCCACCACTGGCCTCTCCCTAAGGGGAATATCTGGTGCAAAGTTTAAAAGTGTACGTTTTCAAGCATTTATTCCTCTTATAATTCAAGATCAAGTATTTTTCAAATCATTCCTGATTGTAGATAACATCAATCTTCCTGCTTTACTTGGAAGTGATTTTTTCTCTGAATATCAAGCCATTCTTAATTGTCATGAGAAAACTTTGTCGCTGCTAGACGGTAAGGTCAAAGTCCCTTGGACTGAATTTGACTCTGTTAGGGTGGGTTGTGTTTCGGAGGAACCATCATCGCCTTCTAATATCCTGTTTTTAACTGATAGTCATGGGAGAAATTTGTCTGAAATATTAAAGCCTAAATTTCCGAATGCTAATGTCAATATTGTTTGTTTACCTGGAGCAAAATTTAATGACGTGGTAAGTAATTTGAAGTTGTACTCTGAGAAGTTTTCCTCAGAAGACGTCATTGTTATTATCGCAGGTACCAACAACCTTAAATCTTTAAAATCCAACACTGATTTTAAAACTGAATTCGATCTTAGTATCCTCGAAGAAGTAAAAACTCCCATTCTAATGGTAGAAATTTTCCCTCGGTTTGATAAGCCATTCTCTGATCAAATTTCCAAAATCAGTGAATTTATCATAGCAAACCTCTCTTGCGATCAATTTAAATTTTTGGAGACTTCAACATTATTTGAAAAATCTCATTTTACTAGAAAAGGTGTTCATCTTAATCTTAAAGGAAAAATAAAGTTAGTTGAGAGTATATCCTCAGCCATGAGGTTCTTTTTTGAAACCAATGATTCACATTTATCTCTTGAACCCGCTCAAGTCAATTTAACAACTGTCGATGATGATGACTTCATCACTCATGATGGGGGGTCCTCCGAAGCTCAATCGTCCCTGTCTGATAAAGAAATCAATGCTGTAATTAATCCATTGAAATTAAGTAGTAAGCAAAAGCTGAAGCTGTCAACGCTGATTAAACATAACCGAGACGTCTTTTCTGATCGCCCTGGGAGATGTAATCTATTTCAGGCAAAATTCCGTTTAAAAAATGAACAAATCCACATCAAACGTTCGTATCCTGTCCCTTTTGCAAAAAAGGAGATGGTTAAAAAAGAGATCGAACGGATGCTGTCTTTGGGTGTTATTGAACGGAGTTCGAGCCCATATTCCAACCCTTTAGTCCCTGTGGTCAAGAAAGATGCATCGGTTAGACTGTGTTTAGATGCTCGCACCATAAATTCTAAAATTGTCTCGGATTCCGAGTCACCGCAAAACATCGATGAGATTCTGTCAAAGTTTACAAATCCTGTTTTTATATCAACTCTTGATTGTACAGCGTCCTTCTGGCAAATCCCGTTACATCCTGACTCAAGGGATATCACAAGTTTTTGTTTCGAAGGTAGGAATTACCGATTTACTGTTGTTCCATTTGGTACATCTGTCTCAATGCAGATGTTTATAAAGGCAACTGATTTGGCATTTGGTCCAGAAGTGGATGAATTCATGAGCCGTTATGTAGACGATTTTAGGGTCGTTTCTGGCACCTTTGAAAAACATTTAGAACATTTAGAGACAATCTTTAGTAAAATCAGAAAAGCTGGTTTAACCTTAAAATTTTCAAAGTGTTTTTTCTGTCAGGAAGAGATAGATTTCTTGGGCCATGTAGTTTCTAGAAATGGTATTCGAATGAACCCGAAAAAGGTTCTAGCTATTAAAGAGTTTCCAGTACCTAAGTCTCAAAAGGACCTACAAAGTTTCTTAGGACTCATTAATTTTTACCGAAAATTTTCCAAGGACCACTCCGAACTTTGTAAACCTTTGTTAGAATTGTTGAAAAAAGACTCTACTTTTATCTGGAATGCCAATCATCAATTACACTTTGAAAGAATCAAAGATAGCTTCATTAATACTGTAGTTTTAGCCTATCCTATTTTTGACAGAATGTTTTACATTAACTCCGATGCATCGCTCAACGCAGTGGCCGGGGAACTTTTCCAGATGGATGACGAAGGAAACAGAAGACCGATCATGTTTTTCAGTAGAATATTAAATGCTGCAGAGAGGAACTACACAGTTACCGAACTGGAGCTCCTTGCAATAGTCAGCTGTTGTCAAAAGTTCCGACAATTCATTCTGGGTTCCCCGACCACTGTGATGACTGATCATCACGCGTTAACATTTTTGGATCGATGTATTCTTTCACATGGACGCTTGACCAGATGGTCTCTATTTTTACAAGCTTTCAACTTAAAGGTTCAATATGTCAAAGGCAAAGAAAACGTAGTTGCGGATACTTTGTCACGATACCCTCCACAAATTGATGACCTCCCTCCAGATAATTTGGAATTAAACGTTTATTTTTCTAAATCTCAAATTGTACCAGATTTTTCTGTAGATTCTAATTCTATAATCAATGATCAAAAACATGATCAGTTTTTTGGTAAAATTTATTCAAAAGCATTAGCCCAAGGAACGAATTCTCATCAGAATTACTGCGTTTTTAACAATATATTATTTTTTAAACAAAGTTCTGAGAATAATTGGAGACTTTGTGTTCCAGCCACCTTGGAAGAATCAATGATTAATCAAGCCCATATTTCTATAGGACATTTTGGTCCGGAGAAAACATACAAATATCTCAAGTCTTTCACTTTTTTTCCATTTTTAGAAAAAAAGGTCAGAAAAATAGTCTCAACCTGTATTTTATGTCAAAAATGCAAAGCCCCCAATGTCAAATCTCACTCTCCATTGACTCCTATTTTATCTGATAACAAGTTAGATTTACTCTCTGTTGACATCTTTGGTCCTTTACCAGTAGCCAAAGGAAATGTTCGATTCATCTTTGTCATTTTAGATATTTTCTCAAAATTTGTCAAATTATATGCCATTAGAAATGCAACGGGAGTGAATGTTACTCGTAAGTTATTAGATTGTTATGTTGTCGAAGTCGGAAAACCTAAGGCTGCGCTTGCAGACCACGGTCCTTGTTTTAAGTCAAAGTACTGGCATGAAAATCTCAAAGAAAATGACATAACACCCTTACATTCATCCGTTTTTCATCCCAGTGCCAATCCTGTTGAACGATATATGAGAATGATAGGAAACCTTTGCAGGATTTACTGTCACAATAATCATAGGAGTTGGATTTTTTTTCTACCATTTTTTGAGGAGTGTATTAATAATACGTTCAGTAGTAGTACAGACTGTATTCCGTCAGAAGTAATGTTCAACAAAAGAATCAATAATTTCTTAGAGTCTACTCTTAATTTTCCTCCCCCTTTGACAGGTTCGCCACTTGTGTCAAATTTGGAGAAATTGAGACAAAGGTGTCAATTGGAAGCTGACCGAAGAAAGATTCAGCATGACTCAAAGTTCAAACTGATTACCTTCAATCCTGGAGATTTAGTCCTAGTCAAACAGCATCCTCAGTCAAACTTCGGTTATGGAGAGGCGAAAAAGTTTTTTTGTCTTTATGAAGGACCATTTCTTGTAGAATCTAGGTCATGTAAAAATGCGTATCGAGTTGTTCACCCGGAAACTAAAAGTCTTGTCGGAGTTTTCAGTGCGTCACTCCTAAGACCTTTTGTCTCCTAATTTATCCAAATTCTGCACATTCATATTTTTTATTCTGTTTATGTTCTGTGTACTGTGTCATGTTTCATGTTTCATGTTTTATTTTTTTTTTATCTGTGCAATTTTGCCTAGTTATTAGTTTTTTTTTTTTTTTTTTTTTTTTTCTCTCTCTCTCTTTAGCTCCCCACCTCTTCTCTTACTCATCGGAGATGAGGGGTTAACAGAGTCTATTTTAGCCATCATATCAATTTTAAGAAAATTATTCTTTAAAATATGTTCAATTTTAGTTTTAAGTATGTCATTTTTTTTGTTCATCCACGCACATCGAGGTAGAAAATTGTTTCAGCTGAGACACCACAACTCAACCTTTTTTCAAAATATTTCTTGTTAGGAATCTAAACCTCACTTTCTTCTGCAAATATTTTGGCCCTAGAAGCTGACTTGCTTCATTATTAGTGTCAATCCAGCCGTAGCCTCAACCCTACATCTAGCTTTTGCATAAAAGAGAATGGAAGCGAACCGTGATTGACCCCCATGGTCCTAAGGCATTAAGTTGCTGATAGACTTCATGGTGGTATCCCTTCATTTTTTTTGTATCCATTATATATCACCATATAATGTAAGTCCCGTCCCATGGTTTTGTTTAGACCAACTATTTGTGGTCTGCGTGAGAGTACTCATTTCCGCATCAATAGTAAATGAGCTTGGATCTAATAGGCTTAAAATAGTTCCATTGGTCATGGTCACTTTTGTTTTTTTTTCCCCCATTTTTTTTATTTAATTTGTTGTTTTGACGACGAGTGGTCTCTCAGATTCAATACATCGAATGGCTCTATCCTGTGCAAGTATGTGTGAGTGTATGAGAAATCAGGCACTCTAGCTGCTTTGTACCAGGCGGAGTCATTCTGGGTATTGAATGCTGGAAGTCTTCATCTCTGGATCAAACAATAGTCAACCAAACCTGCAAGCTGGTAATATTACTAAATGACTGATTGTTTTTGTACCTGACTAGCCAAAGTTTCTGCAGAATTTTGACTGATTGATGGCAGAACTTTCACGTTATTTGATGCGAGTCTTAAATTTTGTGTTTTATTTTTTATGAGGCAGCGTTAGTTTGTACCCGCATGTGTGCTGAGTTCCATGTGGTATAGGTTTTCTCTTTCCCTCGAGGCATTGATTTATTATAATCCTAAAACTTCAAGCACAACCGAGCGCAAGGTTGAACTCATAGGATTAATTATTTGTTTTCCCTTTATATAATTTTATTCTTCTGTACCCACCAGTCTCTCTAAAAGGACAAATTTTCTCACTGTTTGTCTGATTTTTTTTTTATTTTTCCTTTTTTGTATCCACTATCTTTTCAGATTTTATATCAGCCAGAACAAAAAGAAAGGTCTAACAAAGAAATTCCTTTTTGTCTTTTTGTATCTTTCCATGTACTTGGGCCCTATTTTTTTATTTTTGTATTTAGTAACTTAAGTTTTCCAAATTTCCCCCATCCCTTAAGGATAACAAACTTAAACTTTGTCTTTCCACTAAAACATTTTTAACTCCAAGACCAAGCAAAACTGTAACATCGACCGACCCAATTAGCTTTAAGAACTCAAGTAGAGGTATTTCTCTTCTTCCGTTACTTTTAAAGTAACGAACTTTTTTTTTACATTCTATGAATGTTTCAACAACTAGCTTTAAGTACACTTGGAACCATATGTGATCTCCATCGTTTTTAAGTTTTACGAGTATATTTTTTTTTATTTTACTGACTTCAAGTCAGTGTTGTAAATACGTTATGTTTTGTGTTATATGTTATAAAAAAAAAATAAAAATAATAATAAATCAAAGAGGGACTTATGAAGCTTGGGGTTTCATCGATCCTACCGACCAATAGATCGATAATGATCGATTCTTTTCTAGTCTCATCGTTGACTGTGGCTTCGACTATGGTAGGCTTCCTCGCTCTGGTGCTCTGCTCATTCTTCGATTCATTTTTACTGTTCCTCTTCTTCTATTCTTGTCTTTATCTTCATCTTTATCTACCCATCTTTTATCTATTTCTTCCTTTTCGGAGATTAAAATCCTCAGTCGGATCAAGATTTTGACCCGTCTGAGAATTTGAGGGGTAATCTGTAACGTGGTCGATTCTCGGGATCGATCACCGAGTACCTTTCCCTTTTTTTCTCTGCTCTCTCACACTTCACAACTATATCGACTATTCTCTCTCTATTCTTCCTCTAGTTATTCAAATCTTCCGCCACTAGGTTAACTGCTTGAATCGGCGAATGAGGGGGGCACTGGAGCGAGAATGACGTGGCTGTTGTCCGCCAATCAGAGATGAGTGCTTAGCTTCACCTCTGCTTGGCGGGCAGCGGCCATATTTCTTCACTTCGAGTCAAAGTGCGTTAGTGAACGGTGTTCCACAAAAATGTGAGTATAAAGTTAATTTAAGGGCCAGCCCTTCCGGCTGGTACCGGGTTTTTTTATTATAATGTAAGTTCATCTAAAGTCGGTAGGGTCGAGTGAGCTTAAGTTTTGTTTTGTCTCTTTCAATTTTTCATAAATGAAGTGAAATTTGTCTTTTTCTTTTCTTCTTTCGAAACGTCACCCCACCTGTTGGTGGTGGTGACCACAGAATTTGTTAATTCTTCTAAATTATTTGAAGGGCCATGCCGGGGCTACCCTTCACAGTCTACGTGGCAACACTGTCCCTTCCCGTAGATACCATGGGGTTCTCTTTCGGCTGTTCTAATTTTTTCTCCCTGTAATTACATAGCAAGACTTTTGATTTTCAAGAAATCAGTGGGTGCCCTGAGTGTAGTAATCTCATCTTCATGGTTCAAGTTTATTTGTTTTATGAACAGCTGGCCTTTGAAGGTTCATGCGGGTTGAATTACGTTTCAAGAAAGCGCGGCGCTCTGATATCCTAGATCCCTGAGTTCTCTAGGTGTCAATTCGTCCCTCTCCAACTATAAGAAGGGAAGGGGGAGACTTGGAATTCGTATTTATCTCTAGTTATCGCAACTGTCGATTTATTTACAGGATAGCTTTTGATCTAAATGAGTGTCAGAATTTTGTCCTAGCTCTTTTCCGAGTTATTTAAGTGACACATGTCGCCTTAAATCCATTTGGCTGAATCATCGGTCAAGTAAACAGGCGTTACTTAGTCGAAAAAGTAATAAAGTTGATACAAACAAGTGACGCCCGGTCTGTTTGACACCTCGTTTTCTCTCAGGTTGTGGCACCGCCAAGTGTTACTTATATCAGGCTATGTGACACTTTTCTAAAGGTTTTTTCGGCACAGTTTTGTGTAGCAATTGTTGATAATCCGTGTAAGTTATGATTTCAAGATACCGAAAAAATACCCCGAACCTTGTTGATTTTGGTGGGAAGGGGTGGGGTTGTTCTATCGTTTTTTAGAGACCGCCGCAATTCAAAGCCCCCCCCCCCCCCCCGGCTTGGTGCATCCTTGAA
Source organism: Trialeurodes vaporariorum (assembly GCA_011764245.1). Taxonomy (NCBI): domain Eukaryota; kingdom Metazoa; phylum Arthropoda; class Insecta; order Hemiptera; family Aleyrodidae; genus Trialeurodes; species Trialeurodes vaporariorum. Next base: position 48,061,347 of record VMOF01000320.1, read on the forward strand.
ACCGATATGCTCGCCTCTTTATTTTCTCAGCATCAATTTTTGATCAGATCAACCGAATTGGGTTCAAAATTAAAGTATTTTTGTTCAAGAGCGGCTTGTGGGTATTCAAGGGTCATTGTAACAGGAAGCATAAATAGTCGACAAAATGCAATCTCATGTACAGTGTCTAATTTGTTGACCTTTCCAAGTTATACTTGAGCAGATCAGCTAGTTGATAGGGCGCTCGGTGCCGTTTGTGAATGTGTTCATAAATTCTAAAACTGTTCCCGCCAGCACAACTTTTTGATGGCTGATGCATGGAAATACGACACGATCCGTCATCATAACATTGGCGGATACAGAGAATTGTCTTCCTCTCTCTCCTTCCATTAGAACTTGTGTGTTAGAAAAGGACAGCAGAGGGGGCCATCACGTGACTTTGGCCCCCTCTTCTGTCCTTTTCTAACGCACGTTCTCAAATGGGAGGAGAGAGAGAAAGACAATTCCCTGTACCCGCCCATGCATCATAATATGGTCTTGCGCATTTTCTCTGAAGCGAACGTATTTGTACTTAAGCAGCCTTTTAAAATTGTTGCAGTGTTGTCCTAAATTTCACTCTACTCAATCGCATGCACGAAAAAGTTTTTCATCCCCTGCCTTGTCACTTTTCAAGGACTCCGTAGTCCTCAGGAAATTCCCTTTCCCCGGTGCACCTATCACAGGTGCGCGTTCAAGTTAAGCCTATAATGCATGTATCATCCTGAAGGAAGTCCTTGTGGTCATCGCTCCAACTCAGTGGCGCACCGAAGGGGGTGGTTTTAGGGTCAAAACCCCCCCTAAGCATCAAGATTTTGCCCTCAAAAAGGTCATCTTCGGCGAAAATTGCTTTCAAACCCCCCCCCCCCCCCCCCTAAGACCTCAGAAAATGGAAAATTTGCGGTGAAACCTCCACCAAACTAAAGTTCTCGGTGCGCCACTGCTCCAACTGTATGTACAACAGTATGAAAACTCGTTTTAAAAACATCTTGTCAAATTTTTCGCAAGGTACGAAAACCCCGAAACGTTGATCATTGATCCAATCGTGCATAGGAAGCTTTTAGCGATGCTAAAACTCGGGTCGAGACCTCTTCTCATCGTCCACGGCATATTTGAGCCCCCAATTTAATTTTCTGTGGTGGCGCGGAGTTCCTTGAAAGCAACGCTTCTATACACGCTTACCTCATTTAAGTGTTGCACTTGGAATGTAGGCGATTCGCTTCAACCTTTCCTGTAATAGGCAGTTCGCTTCAACCTTTCCTGTAATAAGTCCCTTTTAATGCACAATTTGCGCGATTGTACCGGGTAGCACAGTTCAATTAATCACGGAGCACCAGTTAACGATTTTTGTTTTCGACGTTGCCTTGGTAACGGCGGCAGCGCGTTGGAGATGCACGTGCTCTCTCCCAGTGACACATCATCCCTGCGTGTTTACTGTTCCCGCAGTCAGGTGTTTGCTCTTTGGCACTCTTACTTTGTATAGTTGAAATCGCCACGGCTATACGAACGAGCTATCTGACTGCTTTGGGGAGGAGTGTTACGTGATTGCATCATCTTCGTGTGGGTGTGTACTCTGCGTTCTTGTTTCCATCATGAACTAAAATAAATTGTTGTAAGCAGCAATCGATTCTGCACATGCCTCGGAGGTGTAACAAGTTCTTTGAATGAATTTGGTGCACAGAACTGGAATTCCAGTTAGGAATGTATACTGGAGAAATGAATACTGGAGAAATGTATACTGGAGAATTCCTGTAACAGCAACAGGGAATTTTTCAGCAATGATATCGTTGGTCAGGATTTAGTTTTTCTCTCTCTTTGCCCGATTGATCGCATGTGTTAGAAAAGGAAGCTAAGAGAAGGCCTGTCAAGTTTAGTCTCTATGTATCTGTCCTTTCCTAAATGTGATTATATGGGTAAAGAAAGTGAAAAAGGAATTCCTAGCCACGGCTCGCGGTGGTTTATGGTCATGGGCATCGAGCTATACATTTACCTATAGAGTGGCGGTTTAATAGGTAACCTACGTAACCACCATGGGAGATTTTAAGGTTAGGTTTAAGCGAGTAATTTGTCCATTTGATTCCGTGTATTTTGATGCGGCGAGGCCCACAGTGGATCAAAGTATGTTCCAGTCCAATGTGCGGTGGCGCCGCATCAAAATACACGAAAACAAACTGACAAATAACTCGCTTAAACCTAACCTCAAAATCCCCCATGGTGGTTACGCAGGTTACCCATTAAACCGCCACTCTAGATAAATGTATAGCTCGTTGGACAAGAGTTCGTCCGAAATGAGGAAACGTAGGTGTGAACAAGAAGCAAGGTCGACGAAAGTCCCAGGATGCGTCGGACGATGCATCCTTAAAAGTTTAAAGCCAAAGTTCTAAATAAGTCGGAAGGTCCCGTCATATTTCGGCTGCTTTCTCTCCCGAATTTTTGAAAGGAACCTCCCGAGTCGGGTAATTAGACCCGTGGTTCAAACCAAGGTGTATGTTTGCCCACCTAATCTAAGCTGGTCCATTTACACTCGACACTCCAGAACAAGTCGGTTGATGGTTCATCCATTGGCGGATCCAAAAATTGTCTATCTCTCTCTCTCTCTTTTTCTTCACTACTTTTGAACGTCAGTGTTGAAAAAGGATAGAGCTTGGGCCCGAGGGGCGAGAATCTCTTAAGCTGTCCTTTTCTAACACACGCGTTCAAAAAATGCAAGGAGAGAGAAATGAATTCCTGGATCGTGGGTTCGTTTTTAAACTGGTGGAGATGCAAGTAACAGTCGTCGAAGACGATACCGTCTTGTGTAGAGTATTTCTTTTCTGCCTTTTCCCGGGCTCTTAGCTCCTTCATTGATCTCCGGGAGTAGGGCCCCTTTAAACATGTGGTGTGCTCTTTCGAACAATTGCTAACTTGAACCATTTAACTTAATCTCTATGAAATAGCGACCCTCGTGTTTTATGGGCCTCTGTTTCATGGTCCGCCTCACTCAATTGATCAATTCATCACCGGCTACTACTCTCTTTTCCTCACTTATGATGAGCGTCGAAAAAATTGAGTAATTTAGGTTCTCGGGACCACGGAGGCTTACTCGAAAAATCTTGTGGTGATCGAATGCCACACACCGGTTTAATACACCTTGGTTCTGGCGTTGTCAGATTTTCGGTGTAATCTAGGAACTAGATGTGCGAGTCAGGCACCTTTTTTCACAGATCGTCAAATACTTTAATTTTCTGTATAGGATAAGCACCAATTCAAACCCTTACAACTCGTTTCTTTTGGTTCACCGTCACTCTCTGTATTTATCCACCCAACTCTGTAATAATGGGTCTACCTACTACTGCCTATTACTGCCTTGCGTGAAATCCAGAAAATCCTACTTTTTTTGAAGCCAACAACATTTTGACCGTTCAGATGGCCGGGGTCTTGTTGTTATGAAAAGTGTGAAAAATCTGCATTTCAACGGGAAACGAGCGAAATTCTTTCGTAGAATCTGCAGTGATGATTCGCAGGAGTTGGTGTTGTGGAGAGTGTGCGACGCTGCCAGTTTTACTCTGAGGGTTTTTTTTTTATAATCCACCGTAAAACACACCTTCACAGTTGTTTTGGATATCTTTGAAAATAAGTATAATTTACTTCGATTTTAATAGGAAGTTCATGTTTTTACTATCTACTGGAATTGTTGAATTCTAAATTCATCGGGCATGGACTAGGAGCTTTAAGAGACTGAGAACTGTGGCAACGCTCTTTCTCCTTTTTTTTTCCACATCGAGTGTTTGAACATTTAAGGCTCATTACCACAGCTTCAACTCGGTCCCATTGGTCAAAAGGGGAAAAAAATATGATAAATAAAAGGGAAAAAAGAATACTAATAATAATAAAAAAAGAAACATAAAGGCGAGGTAGGTAACCCGGTGAGCAATTATCTCGCGGCCGCCGAAAACGCCGGAACGCGGGCTTATGGTGAGGAGTAAGTCGTTGAATCGACGTGTTGTATGTGTGTATGAGGGCATTGAAGGATTTTACATAACTCGGATCTGTAAGCGATTCGTCGCACAGTAATGTAAGTTTTGGGTAATGTGTTTCCCATTCAAGATAGAAATGGGATCCCTTATTTGGCGGGTGGTTGGGAGGCAGGGTCTTAGGTGACATCCAATTTCTTGAATTAGATCATAGCTAACTCGGTCTAACACTAATCAGCAGGAAGTTAAAATCATTGTTTTTTGTTTAAAAATTGCAGGCTTTTAAGTAATCAGAATATTACTGGCGGATTATGTATTTGCTTCTGCAATAGAACTAAATGATTGTCGCGGGTGAAAAAATGAGGGGGGGGGGAGAGTAAAAGGTACTATGTATTGTTGAAACGAATCGCTGCTGTGTGAACTTGCATGCTCAAGTTTTGTACTGAAAAAAAAAACTAACCTCTGATATAAAGTTCTTTGGTTTCCTCGATTTTTCTATTTTATGGAATTTGTCCAGATATTTAGTTCGTTAAACCCAAGATGCGCCACTAGCGCGGTGCGGGTGAGTCCTAGTCGGTGAGTGTGTTGGGTTGTTTTATAGTGCAGACAAGTTTTATGGCGAGTTCACTGCTTTGAAGACGGAGAGTAAGAGTGAATAACACGCCTTCTTCTTGATCTCGATGCTCCACGTCGCACAGTGATACAAAAACGAGTAAAACGTTATATCAGTATACGAGCATGGAAGCCTGCATTCCTCCATCGCCAACGCTAAGAAGCAACTGAAAAAAAAAAAGAAAGAGAGAAGAAAAAAATTCCCATGAAAATATCAGGTGTCATTTTTCAAAGAAACCCTTAACTCGGTTTTCTACTGACAGGCATGCGTGACTTTCATGTACCTACTATAGCAAACGCCAAAGTTTTGACAGTCAAAAATGCACACGGAACGGAGAGGGTTGCTTTGATTACACGACACTGGCGGATCCAGGAATCTATCCTTCTCTCTCTTCTCCCAGTAGAACGCGTATGATAGAAAAGGACAGATTAGGGGCAGTCACGTGATTTTCGCCCCCTCTTCTATCCTTTGCTAACACATGCATTCTAATGGAAGCAGAGAGAGAAGGACAATAACTTGGATCCGCTAGTGTTACACGAGAATGCGCCACTTGTCTCGAATTCTTGACTGCCAAAACTTTTGAATTTGATAGTACTCTGTCTCACTCTCATCACTAAAATCGTTTTAGTACCTACTTATACAGTTTTTGTGTCACTTCTTTGAAGGAATGACTTTGTCGAGTCATTTTAATGCGATAGTGTCATGAAATAGGGGTTTGCGTGCGAATTTCGTCACTATTAAGGGATCGCTATGTCTGAGAGCCAGTGAGAGAGGAGGTCTGGAACGCTAAACGAGTTGATTCCACAGCTTATTGCGATCAATAATTGCATTTTTGGCTAAGCGTTGGTTACGCTGAAAAAAACTGTCCATTCTATTGAGCAAGAAGGGTCCTTTCCGTCGATGGATGTTGAAAACCACACTTATTGTCAGTTTTACTACAAAGTTTTCAAGTCCTTATCATTCATCAGTCTTGAGGACCATCTATGAGAAACAAAATTGGGCCCGTGTATGCAAACTGCTGATTCTGAGTTACATCAAATTCTTACTTGTGTTGTCCGGAATTCCAAATATTCGACCCTACTGTGTGCGTGTCCGGTGCCCGGTTCTTTGGTTCACCCCGTCCCCATCCGCGGCCGTCTGCCACCGAACCAGGGAACGAACTTGCTGAACCTGACCGGTCGTCGCAACTCGGAGTCAGCATTCAGCGCGCTCCTCTCTTGGCCCAACTTCCACTCGTGCAAAAAGAGTGTGTGTATGTGCCTGAGCAAGCGAGTCAGCAGTCGCGGCGCAGTCAGCCGCTCGCTGATTCCGATTATCGTCAAGTTCCATCCTCGTGACGTCATCGTTAGAATCTATCCCATCTTATAACCACTCAACGCGCACCAGCGACCGGTGGCGCTTCGGTTTTTGGCAAGAGTTCGTTTTTGTTGTTTTCTGTTGTTGATTTATTATTTTTTTTCTTCTTCTGCGCTCTCGTCTCTATCCATCCGTCAAAGACTTGAGATCGTGTGCCCTCGCCCGGTGTTGACTTTTCGGTAATCGGTCATTGTCAAGGTCGCCGAAAAAAAATCCTCCCCCCTCCTCCAATTGTTCCGCGTGCTCCCGCGCGGTTAATCAAGTTACGATTGTATAAATCCGGAGCCGAACAAAGATCATCAGAATTGGACTTTACGACTCGGCGCCTTGTAAACATAACCTCTCTTTTCCTCATCCATCCTCGAAATTGCAGGAGGTGTTACGCAAAGGGAAAAGACTGAACTGTCCAAAGGTTTTTCAATGAAGCGTGTGCGAAAGCTTTGGTCAGGTGCACCAAGGATTTGGTTTTTTCAACCATAAATCTTTGGGTTTTTGGTCGGCGTTTTATCGGCTTATTAGAGGTAGTTTCAGAGTTGTAGACGGACCAAAACCATAATCTTTGGCGAATTTTCAACTTTTATTCCTTCAAATCGATACCGAATTTGCTCCTGACTTTATTCCTTTGTGTTTAAAGTTTTTCTCATTGAAAAGTGAACACTCAATTTCATTTTTATTCATTTTCATCGAGTAATATCAGAAATAATGTTGACAAATTCCAAAGATTATCGGTCTAGGTCCGCCTACACTTCTGAAACTACCTCTAAAGAGCATAGTAGTGAAGCATACATTGTGTCAACTTTATAATCTGCCTATTTAAACCTAAATTCAAATGGCCGAATTCTAATGTGTTCATTGCGCACCTTGGAGTTCTATCTGTTCTTTGGGTTTTAATGGACATTATGCACCGTTGCCGGATTGCACGTTACACTGAAAAAAACAAAAAACAAAACAAAAAAAAACCATTACCAGAAGTACAATGATGTATGAACCTAGGTATGGGATGGCTTTTTTTACCAGAATTCTGGTACTGTGACCATATTCTGACAGTAACTCCAGAATTTTCTGGTAAAATACTAGACTTTCCTATGTTCACATATTGCTGCTAATAACATTACTAGTATTTAGAAATTATTTTTTTCAGTGTACACCGCTGTCAATTCGATTACATGAAAGCATTCTTGCTTGTTTCCTCGCTGCCGACTTGACGCGTAAATAGTATCCCTTGTGTAGAAATGTGCAGAGTTGAGAAGTAAAACACATAGCAATTTGATCAGACTGATTTGCCTTCTTTTTTTGTAAAGTTTTGTGAGCGTTTCTTTTGGAATTGTGAGCTTCAACTCGCTGTAACACAAGTACGTAACAGATTTTATGCCGAATCTACACTCAAAAGTCAGAACGTAACCTGTGGGGCTCATTAATTATTGATGAGCGATTGTATATAGTCAAGCTTAAAAGACAGCAATGAACAAAAAAAAAAAAAATGGAAAAAGATGGGAAGGGGGGGGGGTGAATATGTCGCTGTGTCTAATCTTTTGCCGATCGAAAGTTTTTTTGTTCCTTTTCGGAGCAATTAAAACCAAATCTATCCATCCAATTATGTTACTTTCCGATAATATCTGGCAATAAATGTAAGAAGGTTGGCTAAAAATTCTTGGAAGAAAAAACCGCAGCCGAGGCGCAGTCTATGCCCAATTTTAAATCATTTTCTACTCCACCTCTTATATCACAGTAAACAACGCAACGTCCTTCTGAACCTGTTTTTTTTTTTTGGAGGAGCTCTTCAAAGTTTGTTGGCCCCAGTCTTGTTTCTCACAGTGATTGGTATTTTTTAATTCACCTTCGAGCAAGTCTGTCTTCAGTTTTCGTCTCCGCGAAACGATACAATCTGTCGCCTGCGCTCTGCAGATAGGTCCTACCTCACTACCTAACTCGGCATTTTTCACGGATTTTTCTTTCCCTTTGTCTGAATCGTAATACACCAGTGTGCTGAAAGTTTCACAAATTGACTCTTGAAAACTGAATAAATGCTCCTTTAAACATACGTTCATTATGGTGGTCGAATGAGCAAGTCACAATTGGGGATTCCAGTGGCGTCGCGTGCAATTTGGCAACAATGTATTCTATCCATTTAAACGCATGTAAAATATCGAATTCAGGGGGTGCACAGTGCACAAGTAAAATTCGATACATTTAATGAGTTAAATGGAGCAGGTGCATTGTTGCCAGATGGCACGCCACTGGGGGATTCCCATCTATTTGCAACTTTCTATGCTGAGGAAAGTTCGATTCATATATCATAGAGATGGCTGAAATTAGATAGGACTCGACCATTGTGACCCTCTCCATCGACAGCCATTTTTGAATTTTGTTAAACGCCTTTTGTGGGTTCTTGAGTGGATTTTGAGACTTTTCGATGGTTTCTATGTGAATTTCTCGCGATTTTACTTGATCGTAAGATTTGACACTCGAAGACTGCAGAAAAGTTTTGTTACACACCCTTTATGTTCCGCACTCCTACCATGTTCCCGTTGGCTTGTTCCATGGATTATTTCCCTGGAAAATGTCAGTCGTTTTTCTGTCCACTCTTCATTTTGTATTTTTCTTTTCAAAACTGTCTCGCCGGACAAAAATGCGTAGCCGTCTGTGGGGCTTATTTCTCTTCCTAAGATCTTGGGAGTCTCGGGATGAATCTGTAAAGTTGCTTTTTCTGTTCTATCCATTGGTTTATTTATTTTCTTTTTGCGCAACATGATAGAAATTGTGACGTCAAACGTCACTTAGCGGACACGGCGGGCAACGCGGCTTCGGCACGAGGGCTTTTTGCGCTCATCAATATTGATCAAGCTACAAAGTTTCGGCGAAAGTCATTCTGAAAATCGCTGTAGCTCTCACAAGTGGGACTGTGATTTTTGTGAAATGAATAATAAAAGTCGCAGTCCTGTATTATTGAGTCCCACGTGCATCTGTTTCGCGTGGGTTTCAGTGCAGCGTAGTTCGGAATCGTTGTTTTCGAGTTCGTGGAAAGTCGCCTTGCTGTGTTTTTCGCCTTGGGGGGGGGGGGGGGGGGTGTAGTATTTGTTGCTTCGCAGAAAATCCTTCAGAGATGGATCCATTATTTAATATTAAAGTGGTCCACTAATTGTAGCTTATGAACTCTAAGCCGAGCTTTCACCCAAAGTCAAGTGCATTGAATCGTTATTTTTATCTGCATTCTGCATTTACACCCACACTTTCAGCTTCTATGTAATGAACGAACGCTTGATTGGAAAAAGGGCTTATCGGAATGCGTTTTTCCCATGCTGGTAGGCTCTTCTAGAAATCAGGGATTTAAATTATGTTTCAATAGCCATGCCTTTGTTTCACATTAAATTGTGAACCCCAAAGGAGGTTCCAGGAATCTGTAATTTTCTCTCGGCGCCTACACTTGAACTCCAAAAATATAGAAGGATGAGCCATCACGTGACTTCCGTTATCCTTGTCCATTTTTAACGTTCAAATAACGGGAGAGTGGGAGAGAAAGAATGTTGATCTCTGAGTCTGCCGGTCTGCCTCCTATTAACCTATCGGAAAGCTCTAAAAAAAGTCAACAGAGTGGATTACAATTTTGCGGTAATATAGCTTGAAAATTTTTTAGACTGTAATGGTTTTTTCCCCATCGATGGGATTTCGGTTGATTTTTCGGGAATTTTAATTATAAACAATAACATATGCCTGCCGCAATAATCTGAGATTTTCAAAAGGGTGATGCATTTGTTATCGTCCGAACTGAGTTGAAATCCTGAAAAACTGCGTCAAGCATCGGAAACCCTTTTCTACTTCAATTAGGTAATAAGTATTCCTCAGAATGGAAATGTGATGAATGGAGGGCTTATTAGATAAATATTCCCGTAGTAGAGGAATGTATTCGACTGCGCTAAAATTGAATCCCTGCATCGTGTTCACACGAAATTTGCGGCGGCTGAATCAATGCTCCCATTTGGTTACCAGTTGTGGAACGGTTTTAATTCTGCGACGGAGACTTTTGACCTTGAGCAGCGGTAGCGAAAAGAGAGGGTTGGAGATTCCCACGCGCAAAAAAGTTGCCGAGGGTTCGCGAAAAAAGAAGACCATAGAACGTTAAGCTGAATCGGAGGACTTCCAATGAAAGACCAACAGAAAGCGTGGAGGGGAGAGGGGGCGGTAAGGGTTATTCAGGTTTATCTAGGGGGGGGGGGTTACGAGAGACTATGATACTGTTTCCCCCCCCCCCCCCCCCATCTCGCTAAATTTTCGCGAGTGATTTTTTTGTTTTTATTTTTGTTTTTGTTTTTTGTTTTTTTTTTCCAGTTTCAATTAATATTTTAAACCGTTAAATTTACAAACGAGGTGGATTGGGTCCTAATAATATACGAATCAGGTGGATCGGGTTTAGATCACTCGCGAAAATACGTTCCATAGGTTCTAACGATAGATGATCGCAGAAGCGTAGCTAGCTGAGCAAGCGCCCCCCTGCCGATTCGAATGCTGCGCCCCTCTTTTTCAAGGGAAAAATTGACCGCTTCGGTGGAGCCCCCCCCCCCCCCCATTCCTACCCGTACAAGTCGGAGCCTTTGTCGGAAAAATTCCTTTCTTTAAAAATTATTGTAAATTAGTGTAGTAAAATTATGTTTACTTATTCACAATGATAAAACTGAAGAAAGATGTCACTATCACGAGTTTGAAAAAGCTCCGAACTTTGTGAACGTGAATTTTGGCAGAAGTACTTATTGTTAGAGCGGAGAGCCTTTACATTGCTTTCTCCCTACTTTTTTTATAGCTTCTATTTTTTTCAATCTGTGCTCTTTTCTTTCCTTTTCTCCTCTTCCTTTCCTCCTCTTCCTTTCCTTTTTTTCTTTTCCCTTTTCCCCCCTTTTCCTTTCCTCTTCTCCTTTTCGCTCTTCTTCTTTGGCTTCTCAAAATTTTTGCGCTCCCGATGCGTCCCCCCCCCCGGCGCGGTCAGTGGGAACTATAGCTACGCCTCTGGATGAACGATGATCGAGATAATCTGAGTCACCACTGACAATGAGCCAATGAGCGAATATTATTGATGTATGATTCTGCTAACGATCGCGGTTTCAATCGAAAGTGAAGATGCGCGCGCGCGCGCGCTCAATCCGCGGACCAACGCAACGCGGAGTCGCGTCGCGACCGCGACCGAACCCGAACCAATCCAGCAGTGAGCACGATAACTGAGACATTGAACCAGTCTTCTAGTTTTTCAAGGTCATACATGACTATCTTTGTCTCACAAGAATGCGCACCTTTCCTCTACACAGCCCTCCCTTCCCGCCTCGTCCGGTCCGTAGCTCTCCATCCAGCCATTCGCTCGTCCGCCGCTACGCCGCACAGTGCACCGAATTCCAGTTATACTGGATAACGTTTCGGGAACAACTATTATGATCAGTAATATTGTTTTTAGTAAGACACCGCAGTTTAAAGCCTCCAATCAGTCTGATTTTTTAATTTTTCAGCAAGAATTATGATTTTTTTGGTAAGGTTCTCTAAGCGAGAAACCGAATCCTTTTATGTCCGGTAAAATCTTCGTATCTATCCAGGGTGCGGTTGCCCTGTCTTCCAAACGAGACTCTTTACTGGATGTTGTGCACAGATCCCACGGTGTAAGAGTTCGCTCTCCGCCTCTCAATCTCTTTCTCTCTCTCTCTTTCTCTTATTTCTTTGATTCTTTCCACAATCGTTTTGTTTGGATTGCATCCCCCTATCCCCCCCTCCATCTCTGTTATCCTGTCTCTCTCCCTCACCCTCATTCAACTTAGTGTTCTTTCCTTTCTCAAGTCGCTCTCGATTGAGGTCCACATTTAATAGTTCTTCAGCGTGCCCCCAAGAATTTAATTAAGTGCCCAAACATTTCTAATCTTGTTCACTTCAAATCGTTTTTAATTCACCCCCGACACCTCTTAAAAAGTGAATTAAATCTCTTCAATCGGAGTTAGATGCATCGTGCTTACTAGTTTTTCCTCCTCCCCCCTGCCCCGGCGGTCGTTGTATGAGTGCATATTTGCATCGTTGCTCCTTGCATATTTTTATAGATTTAATTCTTTGGTGGGGAGGGGTGGGGTGGTGACTGTGGTGATCTCACCGTTAGGTGCCCTTTTTTTTTTTTTTTGTTCGCTCTACCGATGCAGGTATTTACTACTGCATCGGTGGGTGGAATTTCATCTCGAGTATTCCGCATTCTTAATGCGAAATATGCAATTCACAACACAGCTGGTGTGTGTGTTATGTGTGTTGCTGTTGGTCGTGATGTACCGAACTGTTGGTAAATATTTTAATTTCGATGCCCCCGCTCTGCGTTAATCTCTATTCTCTGTCAGCTTCCCGTGGCGTTTACGCTCCATTCAGCGCCATCTTAGGTCTTGATTGTTGTTTTCAGCAAATGTCAATCATTTTGTTACTAGTTCAGAGTTTAGATTGTTTTATTCATTGGCGATTGTCGATAGATTGCTTGTGACTGTTGTCTGATAGATTGATAGCTAGTCAGTGCATCAGTGGCGAAGCGTCCCATCTTGCAGCGTTGCATTTTGCTCATTTAAATCAATGAAAAATTTCGAGCCATTGAGCAATCGCAATGGGGCTATTGCACACTTTTGCTATGAGCGATTTTATAGTCGATTATGGCGTAAAAACCTCAAAAAATAACGATGGTGGCACTAAAAACTTCCAAAATCCACTCCTAAACTCAATAAACGCAGTTATTTGCACGAGCGTAATGGTGGCCGAAGGCACTAACAATGGGAGATTCCTATCTTAATTTCGTCACTCTTTCTATGCTGACAAGGATGATTCACAGAGTAATTAGTCATCAGAGTGATGATCCACATCCGATGAATGGTACCGCAACACCAAGTGACACCGGTGTCAAATGAAAGTAGTCTCTAATTGGTCATATCTTGATGGAGTTTCAGAATTGTTAGATGGGAATCTCCCATTGTTAGTGCCTTCGGCCACCATTACGCTCGTGCAAATAACTGCGTTTATTGAGTTTAGGAGTGGATTTTGGAAGTTTTTAGTGGTGCCATCGTTATTTTTAGAGGTTTTTACGCCATAATCGACTATTAAATCGCTTACAGCAAAAGTGTGCAATAGCCCCATTACTTTCGAATTCGAACTTTTGTATCGGCTAAATGGCCAAATTCAACGCTGTCATACTAATCGCTTCGCCTTTGAGTAGTACCTTTAGGTGTAGACTGAACTAAATGTAAGTGTGGTGAAATCGCAACATCATCACTCTTCCAACTGTCGCTTGTAGCGGTTTTATTGGTTTTTTTCCCCCTGTTTTTGTTTTTTGTTTTTTTGTTTTTTTGTTTTTTTTTTTTGTTTTGTTTTTTTTTTGCAGAGCGGAAAAGTTACAGTTTTTATTTGAATGGAAATGCTTTATAATAGTCAAGCTTTTTTTCGCGCCCGCGAAAGAAAAAAAAAAATAGTATCAGTGTCAGTTGCGACTGTTTCGCAACCTTCCAACCGTTGAGTGCTAAGCTCAGCGAGGTGGTTGCTGAATGCTGTTGGTCGTTGTTGGGTTCTAAAGACCCAAGTGGCATCGCCTTTCGCCAATACAAACACCACTCGCCCCTCTTTAGAAAAGCGTCGTCGAGTTGTTTTTTCACAGGTTCTCTCTTTCTCTCTCTTTTTCTCTCTTTCTCTGGCTGTGACGCTTTATAGCTATCCTTCTTCATCCTAACCTTTCCGCGTATTACCATCTCTGTCGATCTATCCCCGCTGTTCCTCTAACCTGATTTCTATGAAAGAAACCCCGCCCTTCACCGCCTGTCCATCCGCTCTAACATTCCACCCAGCAACGTTGCAGGTAGTGGATTGATTCAGCTCCCCTGCGCATCAATGGTTGCGGGGTGAGGTGAAGGGCGGCGGCAGAGTTAGGGGGGGGGGCGCCCCGCCACCTCGGCGATCTTTACTCCACAACCTTTTTGCACCTTCCGACAAGATCTCGACATTAATTATACGTCCATTTTGCGGTCTTCGTCAGGTTTTCGCTATCTTTTTACATTTTTTTCCCTCTGTTTTTTTATTTTGGGGGTCCTCCGGTACCTTTTGTTTTTCACCGACGAAATCTTGTTCAATGTGTTTCGACATCATTATCCCCTCTCTCCGATGAGCCGAAGGCGATTTGTGTTCCTTTTTGCTCCCTTTTTCTTCGTGTGTGTACAAATTGAACGCGTCGTTGTCTTTGTTGCTTAACAGTCGCCGTGAATTAAACTTGTCAAGTGTTTCTTGATTTCCCCACACTTTGCGAATCCGAAGGGGCAACACAGTATTTTAGGGTGGCTGGTTAAGAATTTAAAAACCGTCTACCCTTTGCCATTTCGTTAATTTTCATTTTTATTCAAGTCATGATGTTAATTTATTTTGCAACTTTGTCTTCGCATTTTAAGTTCCTTACCTCTCATGTGCATTCAAAGAGCCCCCCAACCATAAGTAACTTTATCTGCGGATTCGGAGACTCAACGAAATAACATTGAAATCACCATCCAACGGCCATTATGTTGATTGTTGTTCTACGATAGATACATTGATCATTTTTTCCACAGGCTCCGATGTCTCAGTCAGTGGCGTAGCGTGCAATTTGGCAACGTTGCAGTTATTCCATTTAAACACATGAAAAATATCGAAGTAGTGGGTGTTCGGTGAACACCTTCGCATTCGACCTTTTACATGGGATTAAATTGGCAAAGTACAACGTTGCCAAATTGCACGCTACGCCACTGAGCTCACAACGATACTAATGTTCGTAATCCGCCTGCTGATTGGCCTCTGAAATATTCTGCTCAACAGTCAACATCACAACCGTTGGACAAGGTTTTATTGCGTTCCCGAAAAAAAAAAAAAAAAAAAAAAAAAAAAAAAAAAAAAAAAAGTTTTCATGCAATTTTAAGATGGACATGATAGTCAGTTTGTGGTCTCTGTTGTCTCGGCCGGGTTTTTAAAATGTGTTTTTTGTTAGCTTCGGCCTTTACTTTGAGATTTACAATCCACGGGTTTCCCTAATCCATATCGCAGTAGGTAAAGTTATCGGAAGGCACATTTGAACTGATAAAAATATGTGCGAAGCTCCGCAATTATTATCACTGGACCGTCCGGCCTCCCCCTTCCCTTCCCTCCCCTCCATTGTTTTGTTTTCTTTTCTTTTATAGAAATCTTGGAATTAGGTTCTCGGAAATCAAAGCTTGGGCGACGCAACTCGACGCACGAACGCGGGAAAAACGCGACAAAATTTGCAGTCTTGCATTAATTGGATACGCTTCGGCCTCTCCCCCCTCTCTCCTCCCTATCACTCCCTCACCCCCCTCCTGTCTCTTACTCGGGATACTGCGAGACTTGAGAGACGAGACGGTCAGCATCAGCCACTATGCTTCTCTGTCTCGGACATGGTTGACAGATTTTGCCGCACAATACCAGGTGTTCTCTCGACTCTGTTGAGTGGTGAGCATTCTGGCGATTTGATGGCCTCATCAGAGGCGTAGCGTGCAACTTGGCAACGTTATATTGTGTCCATCTAAACCCATATGAAAGGTCGAATGCAAAGGTGTTCACCGAACACCCTATCGTTCGATCTTTTCCATGGCTTTAAATGGACGAACTGCAACGTTGCCAAATAGCATGCTACGCCACTGGGCTTCATCTGGCATCTACGCTGTCTCCCCGCCTCCGGCATTGCCAAATGTCGCTGTAGCGCGTTTTTAATTCGCCTTAAAAAGGAAATCGATTAATTTTCTGGTGGGCATGGCAACCTCAGGCCTACCTGTCATGTCAGTTCGTTTGTTCACTACAGTGTTGCCGCATCGACTGATTTTTTGGAAAGAAGGTTGCAAAAATTACAAACAGTGCTCCGAGTGAAAACAGCATTGTTATAATTTAAACATTTTCTCACCAAATTCTGATACAAATTTATTTGAAAGTCATGTTGAGGCTCAAGATAGCTTCTGATTCTGTGAAAGAGTCTTTACCCAAAGACTTTTCAAACACGGAAAAACTGCTAGCTTTCCGTAAAAATTACACAGTCTAGGCCTCAAAGGGAAAGTGTTATTTTTATGATAGCTTTACCGAAGGAAAAGTCGCTACTTCTTCTGAGTTTGTATTTCAACTCAATAGTAGCAACCTTAAACCGCGATTTTATGGTCGAAAAAAAAAACAAAACATAAAACTGAAAATTCTGGTCTAAAGGTTACATTTAATTTTTAACGAACCTTATACTAGCTTGTTTAATTTAAATTTCTCTCCGGTGTTCGCATTAGGACGACATTAAAACTATTGGTGTCATTCCGATGTGGGAAAATTAACATTTTCAACTCCAATCAATAAAATCAGAAAAGTAAATGCAATTTCGTCTTTGTAGTCGGCCTCCTCCGTTCAGATTTCGATGTATCGATGCATCCTTCAAATGAGGCTTTGAATATGAATCGAAATTGATATTATCTTCTTCAGTAGATTCGAATGAAAGAGAAACGATAATCCTCCGTTGAGCTTTCGATGCATCCTTCATATAACTCTATGGTGAAGAATCGATCCTGAAGTGGTTCATAATTGACTCTCGTAATAATCGATATTTCTGTGTATATTTAAATGAGAGAGAAACGATAATCGATGTCACGAGTGGTCCCCATCAGTCGTGGCGCGCGGCAGCGCAGCGGTGCATCCAGCATCCAGCCTGCAGCCGAGGAGTTCACACAATTTTTATCTAGCTTACAGGTCTTTTACCGCCTAATCTCTTTTTATTTCCTGTTTATTTTTAAAATGCCCCTTCCCCCTGTCTTTCCCTCACCTTCTCGCCTTCTCGCTCCTTCTTCTTGAGCGCACGCACTCATGCTCACGGGTTTGAACGTGTGCGTCCACATTAACTCGGTTTTGTGAAGACAGAAATGAAAGAGGTGGTTTTCGTCCGGTTCGAACTACCGTCAAAACGACGACTTCAGGATTGCTCCGCGCGTAAAATTACGCTGTTCTAACGTAATCTCACCTGATGGAAGACACTACGCCCCTCCGGCCACCCTCTCTCCGTCAGGAATTTTGTCTGTATCCCTGCCTGTAGCTTCTTGATCGTTTTAAATTGTGTGAGCGCGTTTGCGTTTTCAGCGTTCAATGATTAATTGTATGGCGCGTGCAATAATGATGACTTGGGTAACGAGAGATCGGGTCTGGAGTTGATTTTTCTTGTGAGAAAAATTTCCTATTTTTCCGGACCGTTGACTGTTGAGAGATGGAGATAGTGGTGTTGTATTTCAGGAACGCATCAGTCGCATCACGATACACGTTCCTGACCGAGACATGGAGGCTTTACAAAAGCCAGTTTACAATCATATGAGTTTCTCCTCTATTCGATATTTGATCATTGATGGAATTGTCTATCTCCGATTGAGTGAGCAGAATTGGTTTTTGTGTAATAAGACTGTTGTCACGAACAAGTAGCGTTTGTCCTCCTATTCGAAATTTGACATTTTATTCCGAAAAAGTTTGCTTCTGCATGTAAATGAAGACTGTGCGGAAAGACCACGATACTTCTTTTGCTATTTTGTACCAATTTTGCAACTATTTTTTCATTACTCTTTATGCAGAAGAAATGAACGAAAGAGGAAGTTTTTTATGAAGTAATTTTTAACGTCGCCAGGAATTTTGCAATTTGGAAAATTGAAAAAATAGTTGCTAAATCAGTAAAAAATAACGAATGAACTTATGTTTATTTCGTGCACTCGTTCAATTAGAAATCACTGTGAACCCGCTTTTTAAACTCAATTATCTGAAAATTGACTCTTTTTCATTCATTTACTCGGAGAAGATTTTGATGCATCGCAATATTACGGGCCGCTACTTCCAGCAATCCGTTTTCATAAGTGCAATGCATTATTAAGACCTTTTCTTTTATTTATTTGCGGCTCGTAAATCGCGATTTATGATCTATTTCGCTCTTATTTTAATCCATATAAAAGAATCGAGTTTCGGGGTTTTCATTTATCCGTCAATCTATCGATACATTTGTATGAGTTTAAATGAGGAACAAATAGAGACATCGATTGTCCAGCTCGGTTCCGCTTGGGTCCGTTCGAAAAGGTCAAGTGCAGTCGAACTTCGCGTGACGTGCTTCGGGCCTTGGGTTCGCGTTCATCGAATCAAATAATGTAAGAAGTTCACCGTTTTTAAACGTCTCAAGATATTTTCAGCCGTAGATAATTACTATCGATTTTCAAATCGGTTCCTTATTTCACCGCGAAACATTTTATGGCTCCGCACGTGAACCAGCTGGGCGGGCGGGCGGACGGTGTCTCTAGCTTTTTAGTTGTTTGAAGATGGGCTCGCGCAATCAAAACAGTGCTTTAAGAAGGCTCTATTTGCCTACCTTTCTATCGCAAAGTGGCTCAAAATATGATTTTTTTTTTTTTATTTTTTTATTTTTTCTTTTTTTTAATATAATAAGAATGGGTGTTGTGTGTTGCTTCAGAAACATGTCGAGCATCATTGATATGCTCTTGCGTACATCATGTTATCTGACCCATTTCAATCTGTAAAGTTGCTAATTTTACTCATTATTTCGTTATTTTGCATTCATTTTTCACAGCCTTAATTTTTGTTCATTAATTTATACCCGGAAAATTCCACAACTTGAGCCACTGTCTTGCCCCTGACCGCAAGAGTTCGTTTGGACTCAAATCTAGTCTCAAATAGACTGTATAGGGAAACATAAAGTCATAGAGGCGAATTTGCACGCAAGCTAATCGTTTTTCCATGGCTAAAACCACGGAGTCGCAAATCTCGTGGCTGTGATATTTATTTGCACCAACTTTTTTTCTTTTCTGGAGCTTGAATAACGCAAGTATCTCTTGTCCTCCATTGGCGGACCCAGCAACCTGGCAACAGTATATTCCTCCCATCTGATTGCATGAGATATAATCGATTAGTCGCAGGACTCTAGCCCCTTCGAGAATCGATTGTGTATCATACGTTCAAATGCTATCCTCCTGAAGTGTGAAAAGCGTCGTCCTATCACCACGGACTGACCACCCTCTAAGCACAACTGTTCTATCTTGTATAATCTAATACAGACTGTAGACTTGGGAACAATGTAGACTTGAAAGGGTCCTGTGTCGGCACGGTTGCCTATACCCGCCCAACGAATCCAAAGTCGCTCCAACTGTCGATGATATACTTCTTCGCAGTTTTGTCAGTGTCTCTCCCCCCCCCCCCTCCTCACCCCAGCTCTCTCTGTATGATTGAAATGCATGCTACATCTCGATGTGGGAATCCGCGGCTACCTGACCCCCCCCCCCCCCCCCCCCCCCCCCCCCGCTGCCACCGCGCCTTGTCGCGGATCCATAAGTGCAGGTTATACACCGCGGCCGAGCTGATCGGTTACGGTCGCGGCCTTAAGCTTCATCGGCCTCCTCTTGGGGGCTGCATTTGCTTGCCTGTGCATTTTTGACCTCCCACCTCTTCCACCCCCCCCCCCCCCCCCCACAAACATCTCCTTCTTTCAATGAGTCTCCGACAATCCACCGCGGCGACGGACGCGGTCTTGGGTTTTTCTTTTTATTATTTTTTTTATCAACCTTGTTTTTTTTTCTTTTTATTTTTTCGTTTTCCCCCC
This sequence comes from Trialeurodes vaporariorum, assembly GCA_011764245.1. Classification (NCBI taxonomy): domain Eukaryota; kingdom Metazoa; phylum Arthropoda; class Insecta; order Hemiptera; family Aleyrodidae; genus Trialeurodes; species Trialeurodes vaporariorum. The sequence continues at coordinate 48,080,908 of VMOF01000320.1, forward strand.
TCCTTCCCTCTCTATCTCTCAAAAGTCGTCTCTGTACATTCCACGAATCGTAACGGCGGCCGGCCGGCTGATCGCCGATCGGTCGGTCGGTGCAGAAGCGGATTCGTGGATTTTCCTTTTTCTCCCATACTCTCTCTCTCTCTCTCTCTCTTTCCCCATTTGCACGTTTGTGTTAAAAGAGGACAGTTTGAAAAGGCAGTCAAGTGACTTTTGCAGGTATCTTCTGTCCTCTTCTGAAGCATGCGTTTGAATGGACGGCGGGAGAGAAGAACACATTAGTGGATCCACTTCTGGGTCGGAGGCTGAGTACGAGCACCTCGGAGTCAATGACGGGTTGAGAATGTCCGTTTCTATCGCCACCCGCGTCCCGCCCTCTTTCTCACCCTTGCCGCCCGTAACGTGGCTCCGCGAAACCAACACCCCCCCCCCCCCCCCCCCACCAGCACTGTAGTAGTGATGCAATGGATCGGGCCTACTGGTGTATCTAAACCCATGGAAAATAATCGGTTCTCAGGGGGTTTGGTAGAAATCTCGATTAATCGATACTATTACATTGCTCTCAGTTATAATATGGAAGAAGAACATTAATTCGATCTTCCACGAGCCGACCGCGCGACGCGCATGGAATCCGAGTTGGTAGTGTATGATTCACCGCGCCTGCAGGCCAGGCTTCCTTTTCGCGTTTCTTTTCACTCGCGGCGTGCAATTTCATGTGGGCGTTAAGTTAGTCGCGGGATAACAGCTCGAAATTTTCATTTCGCAAGTCTGCGATTTTAATGTATGCAGGGAAATGATTCATATAAGAGCGGAAATTGTTTGGCCTCTTGAATTATTGTTGATTTTGCAACATAATGCGTCTGCTGTTGTGCTGTGTTTTAAGGTCTCGGGATGGACGTGCCCTACAGCTTAGCGTAGCGTTCAATGAGTTGGCAACGTTGCACTTCGTCCGTTTAAAACCAGTGAGAAAAATTGAAGCATCAATGTGCAAGCAAATTCTTTCTGATTTGATTTTTTACATGGGTTTGAATGGTTGAAAATTATACAAGCTTACAAAACTCATCGCCATTGCAAGCAACACAGTTAGACACTTGTTTCTATTCTCTCCTTTCAAAGTCGGTTTTTTGGTTGAAAATGAGTATTTAACCGCGGGAAAAATGCATCTTCTGACACCGAAGGCGTGTGTTTGATGCCCTCATTTTCTTAGATCGCCTAAAATTTGTTTTTCTACCCCTCGTATGCAAAGTAAAATACGGTAAGATGACTGTTGTTGAATTTTGATGTGTATAGGGTGCGGAGACAGACGTCATCAGCTGGTACTCGTTTGTCCAAGCGGGAGCGGAGTGAGGACCACTCTAAACTTTAAGCTAAAGTTTACGCCCTCGGGGATATAAGCTCCGGACTTTTTTTTTTTTTTTTTTTATTTGGTCTCATCTTTGTTGTCGAGTTGCGTTTGCCCACAAGTAAAACTTTGCGAAAGACCCATTGACTGTTTTACTATTTCTTTTGAGTCCCACTCACGCCTTCGCACGCTCTGAGAAAAGAACCAATGAAATGGTTTCATTCAAAGGCCGGACTCTGTATAGATATCGCGGATAGACTGTTTCAGTGGCGTAGCGTGCAATATGGCAACGTTTTAGTTTGTCCATTTAAACTCATGAAAAAGATCGAACTGTTGGGTGTTCGGTGAACACCTTCGCATTCGACCTTTTACATGGGTTTAAATGGACACATTACAGCGTTGCCATATTGTACGCAACGCCACTGGACTGTTTCAGTCAGAAGCGGCAAATTCAAAATTGAAAAAAAATTATCTAAGTCAATCAGATTCCTGGATTTTAAATTTTAAATTTCCCGCTCGTCACTAAAACGGTCTGTTGCTTCGGAGTGCGTTTGGGGCTGGATCAAAGAGGAAGAAAAGTTGTGCTAAAATTACATGTTGTCGTTGTGTCGTCGTTAGAACACACTCGCTTGGAAGACCGAGAAGAGGTCTCCCTGCGCGGCTGTGCAACGCAATGTCACAATACTCGTCTCTATTTGCACTTTTAGTTGCAATTATTGAATGTTCGGTTGGAGTCGCCGAGATACGTTGCCAAATCGCCATTTCTAAGCAAACGCATCGTGCTAGTAACATCAGCACTAAAAACCCTTATTTGTGCAGAAGAGTCGCAGCGCAGTACTTGTTCTAGCTGGGATAAATAATCGTAGAACTCGCTCATTTTTACGGTTTCTAACAATCTTGCTTTTGCTTCCGAAATGCATCAAAACGCAGGAGTGATCGGTTTGTTTGCAACTAGTCGCTGAGACTCTCTATAAGCTTACCAACTGCACTCTGATGCGTTTTGATGTATTTCAAAAGCTGGTTCACTTCTAGTTATTAGCAGAGCCCGGTACTCATTAAGCTCTCCAATTCATTTCCCATTTGCAATGAGAGAAATAATAACAAAGGAAAAAGTCCGAAGCTTATAGATAACTTCTGAAGCGAGTCCAACAAGTGTTAAGTCGTTTAAGGTGCATCGCATTTTACATATCCTATAGCTAGGGCTAGAACTCACTCATTATGATGGATTCTCGGGCAAGTTTTGTTTTGATGCGATTCAAAGGAGCGAAATTTGAAAATTCGCCATAAATCGTCATCAGAAACTGATGACGAATTTACGGGGAGATTTTTCGTACTAATGATGGGTTGATGATCGTTTCAGGTTTCAGGAACTCTTTACTGGGTTGCTTTACAAGTGTGTGAGCTTTTTATTTCTATCATCGATCCCCTGGTGGAGAATACTGGAAGTTTCAAGCGTCAATTTCAGTTTTTGAAAGCTCGTGCATAGTGCAACTGACTCATTCCAATTTTTCCATGCATCGGAATCAAGCCGATCTAACAACGTTTCCCTTTCATCGAAACCCATTGACTGTCGATCGGTTCGGATACTAAGCAGCCCACGTTGAGTTCAAAGGACGCTGTCGTGAAATTGTCTTAATTTGTGTCAAATTTGGCAGCGATGTTGATGTGTTTCAGTCGTGGAATTGGCTCGGGTTCAAAGCCAACCGGCGATGAGTGTGAGTGCGAAGGTTTTTTTTTTTTTTTTTTTTTTTTTTTTTTTAAATACGGATTGTATTCACTATTCTTACCCGACCAAGAGTTATAGATTTCGGGTTCACTAGCACGGCTCTTTCTCTCTCTGCCTCATCTCTTCCCGCCCTCCACCCTTTGACCCCTCTCCGCTTTGCACTACCTCCTCCAGCGACGCAGCCTCCGTTGCTTCATTCAAACAGCGGGAAGTGAGAGGAGTCCTGCCATCTCATCCCGTCCGCTATCACTCTCTCTCTCTCTCCCTCTCCCTCTCGCTCGCACTCTCACTCTCTCCTCTTTTGCGGTTCCCGACTAAATTTTATCCGCTGCTATTTATCACGCTCAGATCGTTGGACTTCTCGCTCTTCCGTCGTTTTTATGGTTCGAATTTTGCGTGTTGTCAAGTGAAGGACCCTGTAGCACGGCTTGGGGCAATGGAGAGGATATCGATTAGGGCTTGAATGACCCTATAAGTTTGTTTTGAAACTTTTCTCGCTGATTAGACATTTTTGATGATAATTGTAAAGTTGGTTTAGTAGCGAGGGCTCAACGCCCATATTTAAAAACCAAAAAAAAAAAAAAAAAAAAAAAAAAAAAAAAAAAACAAATTTAAGCTGTGTTAAAGTTCACTGTAGGTAGTTGTCTCCTAAATTTGCCGCATTATTTAAAGCGCTTTAGTTTCTTTGTTTGGGTAGGAAATCTGACAGGTCGTGTAACATTTTGCTGTCAATGCTCTGCTTTAATCGAGTTGAAAGATGTATGGTGTGTGGTATCCTGACGATTTGAAGGAAACAGGTATAAAAGCTCAATGGTTGGCGTCAGACCGCTTTGACGTGAAGTCGTCGCGTCGCGTCGGAGCGATTCGTCTCGCTTGTCGCAACGAACGTCTGAGAATGAGGAATTACGAGTTTACCGCTATAATTCCGGTCGCCATGGAAACGCAGCTCGTTGCGGTAATGTCACAATCCCTTCCTCCTTCTCACCGCACCCCTCCGTCCCGTCCCGTCCTGTCCGCGCCGCGCCGCAAAGCTCCCTTCGAATAAAATATCCCTGCGTTCGCGGCAATGTCCGGGCGCGTGGGACGTTGTGAATCATGGGGTGCGCGGGGGAAAACTTTCGGGGACAAGGAACGCCGGCATGGGAACGGCATCGGCATCGCGGAATGGGAATGGGACTTGCAGACGAAGACGATAGAAGTGAGGCGCGGTGAAGTCGGGAAGCCCCTAAGTGATGAACGTTCACTTTTTTATCCGTCGCCGCACAATGAACCAAAACATGGAGTTTTCCGGACATAGAATGTTGTTCTTTTGCCTTGAAATGTTTTTAATATCAATATTTTCTTGCGAAAACTTTCTTATAATTTTTTGTAATCTCTCGATTTGAATGATTGAGCTTGTTTCAAGTTACGGTTGATTGTTTTAAAAACCTTGGTTTTTGTTGGTTAAGTCCATGTCCGGGAAATTCTTCGTTTCAATCCACTGTGCGCCGACACCTTCGGTCAACCGCGGTCGTGCCGCGAGCGAGCTTTCCTTTCCCGCGCTGCGCTCATGTAGCGCAAACACTGTCAATCGCTCCCTCTAGCGGGTCAATCGTTCCCTACTATTTAATCCCCCTCCCCTACGCAATGAGCTATAACTTTAGAGTGGCAGCGGGCTGGTTCACCTTGTGCCACACAGGGTAGAAGGAATCCCGGGAAAAAGCGGAATTTGGACGGCAGATTCCAAGGTTTGAGGTTAAATTTTGTAGGTCGTTCGGAATTTGGCGGGAATTTGGACGGCAGATTTGTAGGTCGTTTCCGGCGATGCCCGAGTTTGTTTACGAAACGACCGGAAACAACCTACAAAACTTAACCTCAAAATCGATTTTTACGGCAAGATGGCGGCGCCCTAGGTGACAACAATGAACCAGCGGAACGTTCCTTGATGTGCCACTCTAAAGTTATAGCTCATTGCCCCTACGCTATCTCATCGATCGTCCCCCGAATGTGTACGTCTGTATCGTTCCACGTCTTGACCGCGTTAGTGACTATTAAAGTTTGCGTTTTGTCATTTAAGGATCTTTATGTGGATAAAGCACCCCTCCCCCCACTCTTTCCAAACGGCTTGCTAATGCGTTCGGATCTTTTCAAGCAAGGCGATTGAATGGGGTTGTTTCTCCTGTGATCGGAGCGGGGTGGCGTAAGGTGGATGCGGAAGTGATCTTTCTCAAAATACTGAAAAAAGTAAAAATAAGTTTTCTCTCACTTTGAGAAAAGTTATCTTGATGGTTTACCCATCTCTGTTTCTAATTTTCTTCTGGAGAAAAAGGCACTGCAAATGGTTGAGTGGCAGATTCCAATTACTTCCAAACTGACATTTTGGTCAGATAGATATTGTACTTTTTCGATGCCAGAAATTCTACTCAAAACTGTCAGAAATTAAACTTCAACTTCCAAGAAACTTTTGTCTATGCTGTGCGAAACCATTCTCTAGAATTACTCGTAAAAGTTGAAAATCAATTCAGTGGTGAATTAAATTAGAATATGTCTGGCATGAAAAGAACGCTTGCCTTTTCGGCCAGAATCTCCTGTCAGAATTATCGGAAGTCCGTGTCCGACTTTGCAAAGAGATTTTGAAGGTTACTATGTTTATCCCGGTTTTTGGTTTAAATCGATGGTTTTTTAGCCAGCAGATGATAGTATGATCCATGTAAAAGATTCGAGCTAAGGAAACCAATGAGGATTTGACCCCTTGACCCGATAGATTTTTTTTCTTTTCTTCCGACGATCAAGCACTGTTGTAAAAATGACCACTCGTCGATCCAGTATTGCCATTCGTAGTACGTGGTGCACCTGTTCTAGTAAACCGAGAGCTCGCAAGCAAACGAGCCCAGGGAAACGTAGAGTGAAGAGGGTAGTATTCATTGGGAGCGAAGGGGGTAGAGGAGAGCAAAGCGGCGAGCGTAGCTGTTCCAGCGAATTCAAAGAGGGGAGGGGCAGCGGCGAGACTGCAGTCTGGTTACGGCGGGATGAAGAGAGAAAGAGAGAGGGAGAGAGCAGCAGCGCAGGCAGGGATAGAGAGAGAAAGATCGTGTGAGAGCGGGGCGGGCGATGCCATAAGCCGGCGCGAGTCGAGGCGCGGCAGAGCACAGTGTAGACGACTGCATTATTGATTGAAGGGTTGATGGTGGTGCAGACTGCGCCCCAACTCCGCGGCCCACCCACCCCCAACCCCACCCCCCACCCGACCCCACTCGTCGAGGTGAATACACCTCTCTGCACCCCCGCTCGATCCTTCTACTACCCGCCACGTGCCAATGTTGTACTCGACTCTCTCTCCACCGCGGTCCTCCTCGCGCGCACCGCTTCCACCCTCGCGCTCGCGTTCAACATCCCCATCGCACGGCCCGGCCGGCCACCCGCGACCCCCGTCCCCCCTGTCACCCCCTTGATCATCCGTGGATTTCCGTGTTCGCTCCTCGTTCCGTCCCCCCTCCCATTAATTTTCCCGTATTCTTAACTTTATAAACTTTCAACTCGACTCATCTGATTTTTCACGTGCTCCAAAGATTATTGTTTCCGGGGTGGTTTGGGGTAATTCGACCACTTCATACCCTAAAATGTGCTGCGTGCATATCTGTTAAGGCTCAAAAGTCTCGAAGAGATGTTCTATGCATTAAGAATTACTCATTCGAAACGAACAACAACCCCCCCTCGTTCGTATGAGAATTGCGAGAAAAAATTCGATGAAACTTGAGGTCAGACCGGATTATGTTAGTTCGTTTCGAATGAGGAAACTCTTATTGTATAAAACATCTTTTCGAGACTTATGAGGTAAGGTCGTCCTTTAACTTATATGCACGCAGCAAATTTCAGGGTATGAAGTGGTTAAATTTTATCCAATGGCGAGGCCTCGTACAGTGCAACTGCATAGTTATCTTTCTAGTACCAAGGAAAATCATCTTTCTAGTACCAAGGAAATTCAAAGTCGTGAAGTGTAGCTTAATAGCCTTTCTTTGATTCCCATTTTTTTTTCATTGGTTGGATTCCAACCAATTTTTCCTGAGCCGCGTGTATAGAACAGCAGATGTGTTGGCTGCTTTTGTCATAGAACTAGTCAGTGGCGAGGCGTGCGATTTGGCAACGTTCCTCACTCCCATTTAAACTCATTAGAAAGGTCGGAATCCCTGGTCATCGCCGATGACCGAAGCGTTCGACTTCTTTGGTGAATTTAAATGGAGTAAAATACATTGTTGCCAAATTTCACGCCTTGCTACTGGCTAGAGTGTAGATTTTCCCGGACGATCTTGCAACAGCGCACTCAAGTTTTGAGTCCTAAAAGAAAAAGAACAGGCGAATCAGCAGCAGATGAACTTTCGTCCAATTCAAGACCACCGTAACCCATTTTATCGCAGAGGCCTCCGATTCGGGAGCAACGCTCGCATTTTACGAGAACAGGAAAACGTTATCGTTTCGACTCGGTCGGCGCTCTGTGGATCGGATCATGGAATTTCCCGGACATAATTTTTTGAAGAAAAACAAAGATTATGAGCAAGAAATATCAACATGGCTCCATGAATGTCTGAAATAAATCACTTTAGAGCTTAAAATAAGTGTAATCACAAGTATTTCGCCTGAAAGCATTAACATTAATCTATTTTTAAAGCAAAAGAATAACAATGACTCTTTTTTCCCGGCAAATCTTTAATCGGGTCCAGCGTGCGGCGCCAGAGGAGGTAGAATCGCAAACGTCTGTCCTTCGAATTAAAAATGTAAATAAAGGCAGATGCACGATCAGCAGCGCTGAAAAATTAAAACATACATAATATACCTGTAGCCGTCGACAGTAGGGACGTTGTATTTTGTAGTATTTTTCTTGAGCCGTTCGTATGCGTCTCGCCAAAACGTCACCTGTCCAATATCCAATCCAACTTATAGACTACGTCGGATACGGCGGCCGGCGGCAGGTGGCCCAACGGACGCGACCCCGACCGACCTGCCATGCCATACCGATACGATGCGGGGACCGCGGCCTCGAGGAGACTTTAGAGCTTGATTTGCGGAGTAAGATGCCTTGGGTTTGTTGAGGAGGGGGAGGGGGGGGCCTCTTACTCCGACCAACGAGTCAGCTCAAAGTCTTGGGCAGGGGGGAAAAAAAACCGAACTGAAGCTTCAGAGAAGACCTATCGCCGTCCGCGAATCTGTAGCCGTCCGAGTTCGAAATTTGATAGGGGGGCTTCAGGACCCTCCTGCGTCCCCCCTCGGGGTACTCGGGTTAAGGTGATCGAGATTCGAGGCCCCCCAAAGTGGAGGATTATGGTATGTGTATAGATGAGCGCGCGGTATGACGGTATATGAATGAATCGCTATACGGAGACAGCTCACAGCGACGCGACATATTATTATGAGGGCGAACCCCGTACCCCACCGCTCCAAGCCCGCTCCCCCCAACAAACTAGTTTTTTTAAAAAGGAAGTGCTGTTGACCAAGTTATATCAAGTAAATCGGATCCGAACAAGAGGAGACTTAATAAAGAGCAATGTTTTTTCTCTATCTCTCTCTCTCTCACTCACTCACCTCACCCACTCACTCACTCACTCTCTACAGCTTGCTCCGTCCCTCTCTAGTTGCCCCCCTTCTAGCCCCGCTCCCTCGGTCCATCGTAGCACTGCAGGTTCGTAACTTTTTACAATACACCACTAACGGATCCAGGAATTTATCCTTCTCTCTTTTTCCCCCGTCAGAATGCGTGTGTTAGAAAAGGACCATGGGCGCCCGCAAGAGGGGGCACTTGCCCCCCTGGAATTCAAAAAAGTCAAAATTTCACGGTAAAAAATGAAAGGAACAAAGAAAATGCAATGTTAATCAAAGGAGTAATAGTTAACAAACTTTATTATTTGTTTATTTTGTAATTTTAACTCATTTTTTGCAAGGAATAGTAGAATTAAACACTTTCCTTGATATCATTTTCGTCTGCTTTCTCTTTCTCCATCATATCAAACACGCCAAAATTATGACTATTATTTGATACCCCTACCATGGCTTAATAATCGTACAACATTTGGATGAAAAAAAAAAAAAAAAAAAAAAAAAAAAAAAAAAAAAAATTCCCTTTTCCCCGGGGGGGGGGGGGTCTCTCCTAGACCTTCCATTGAGGCTCAAGAATTTTGCCCCCCCCCCCTTGGAAATTTTTCTGCGGGTGCCCATGAAAAGGACAGATCAGGTGCAGTCACGTGATTTTCGCCCGCTCTTCTATCCTGTTCTAACACATGCGTTCTGATGGGAGAAGAGGGAGAGAGAGACAATTTCTTGGATCCGCTAGTGCTATACAGTATACACGCGGTGATCTTACATATTTCCTTGTTATTGCGCTTATGACTCCAATAGAATCACACCCTGCTTCATAAGGTGTATGTCTGTGTCAGTGTGGTGGTAGTGAGGGGTGGGTGGGGTGGGGAGTGGGAGGGGATTAGTTGTGCCCCAAAAATAGCCTTCGCGACTCCATGCACTGCACCGCGATCACAAAAATCCTCTGTTTGCTCACGACTAAACGCGAATTGCAACTTGCTGCACCGAAAGAGTGTATCTCTGTCTCTCCTTTCTCCATTAAAGCATGCACTTTAGACGAGGATGGATAATGGAGGTAAACCCCCTCTCTTCTCGTCCTTTTCCAACACGTACGTTCAAAGGGGGATGAGAGAGGCAGGATAGATTCTGGGTGCGCCACTGCTCTCTGACACTAATAACCAGCTGAGTAAATCTCGGGTGGGAGCTAGCCCCACACTTTCCCAGTGTGATATTTGATCAAAGTTTTTTTTTCTTTCCATCCGTTGTTTCGTGGAATCTAGTTGTTGATCATTACTGAATGAACTTGGTTGAAATTAACAGAACGAACAACTTTTGGAGGACGCTCGGCTTCGACGGTTCATTGGATAGATGCATAGATGTCAATGAACCGTCGTGGTGGTCCGTGAAAAGTCGTTTATACTCTCATTTGAATTAACTATGCCAATGTATCGATTGTTGGATAGTGCAAAAGATCGATTTTTTTTTCGTTTTTTTTTTCGTAGCTTCATATGGAGACAAAACTGTGCGTAGTACTGATAGTTAATGAAATTGTACCGCTACTACAATCAGTCAACACTCGATAGCTCAACTGAAACAGGCAGCTAATTAAATAACGTCAGTTGACGCCTTATATTTTGGCTAAGATAGACCACCTGCAATACTCACCACAATATTTTTCAGCATTGATGGTTGCCTACCTGAACCAAAATCTAAGGCGTTGACTGACACTATTTAGCTCTCTGGCTGTACTAATTCCATTGGATTCAAGTTGTGTTCCAATTTATTGTATCCCCGATTATTGTAGTACGGCTCCTTTTGTTTTCTCTCCGCGTTTAAGTGACTGCAGCCTAACAATCAGTCCAAAGTATCTTCGCCGTTCGATAGCGTGAGTGCCCACTGAGTTGCGCGGGGGGGTATCGTTTTATTGTAATGAGTAGGTACTATAAGCAAGTATTCTATGGAACGGACTGTTTTTGCTGCGTAATTGCGATGGGGATGTGTTGTGGTTGTATTCTCCTCCTCTCATTCCAGTTGGAAGTGAGGTGAGTTCTCAACTCTACAGTATATATACGCTTTCGCGCCGTTGCACTGTACCCATTTGTCTCCGACCACCCCACGGCACGGCCTAGGTCGGTGCAGGCTCAGTGCATGCACCCGTTCGCGTTCGGACGGACAGCAACGGGCAACGAGCACCGAGAGCACCACGCACCTGGCGATAGTGTGAAGGGTACAAGATACTTGAGTGCGAAGCGCAGTTACACCATAAAATTGCGCCGTAACATGTAATGATGGGGGGATGGGGACCCAGTCAAGGGGTGGCGGGAAAGGGCAGGGGGGAGCGCCATCCTTAGGACGGCCGACGCGACGCGACGCTCCACGTGGACCCTTTAATTGAAGGTCGACCGCGTTCTCTCCTAGTATAAACTTTTTTCCCTTTTCTCTCCTTTATTTTACCCCTCCTGAAAATCCGAGGAGTCGTTTTACAACTTACGTAAGAACGGCGTAAGCGGTTGCGTGAAAATTTTCCGCGAAACCTTTTGTTGCCAATTTGGAGTAGCGCAGGATGTTCGAAGGGACAACAGACGTATTACATCAGGGCGAAGGGGTGTCCAGGCGAACGGAGGGAGGCTGGACGGAGTTGGAAGAGAAGAAAAGAGCGAGAGGGAGGAAGAAAACCTGTAATCTATAAGTTTAATGAACCGTTGATCATAATAATGTTGAAACTTTTCGACGAAGGGCTCCCCCGCCCCACTTTATCCCAGGAGTTTCTTTCTGGTAGTGCGGCCCCCCCAAGTTTGGGCCTGCGAACGTCCATGTTAAGAGTTGACGGTTCGACATTTTACGGAATCTTCTTACTATACCGGGTCCTTCTTGAGGTCCAGCGACTTTCAGGACACTTACTTAAAACGGCGTAACTAACAATCGGTGATGTAGCTATAGTTCCAATCTGTGGAATAACTTCGAATCGATTTTTTGGGGGCTCAATTGAACAATAAACCCCTGAAATGAATGTCGATAGCGCCACCGCACTGATCACTTTTACAGCCGCTATAACTGGATATACTTTGGGACTCACTGATCAACCGCTTCGATTGAATTACTTTGGTTGTATGTACTCATACTTACACAAAAGCCCGTGGAAGAAGGAGCAGACACACTATTACGCAATATTTATGCGTCGTTCGTTCTGGCGCTCTTTTGAGACAGGGCGGTTGGTTTCAACCCTTCAGTACCCCGTTCCCTCTCCCCGGCCTCCCACCCTGTACGCTCTCACGGCTTTAGTTTATGTCCCATCTGAACGTTACTCAACTCCTTTGTTTCTCGAACGATCTCTCGCAGTTTTTCTCTCGATATTTTACGCGCGATTTTATCGAACCTGTGCCATGCTGACGCTACACTTCTGCTTCAGGAGCAAGTTGAGAATCTTAACCTCTGATTGGTCGAGATGCTACTTACGTTTGATGGACTAGGTTTGACTAGAGTCCCTATATGTAGAGAGTTAAGACAAGAGAAATCATGGGCGTCGCCATTGGATGCGATTTTGCACATTTGTTTACATTCTGAGGCCGTTGTTGTGTTTTGCTCCACAGCAAAGATTACAGTTCCGCTAAGTTTGAAACGATGTAATCTTTCCCTGCTTTTGTTGATCGACATGTATTATCGCTTTTTAATGATTCTTTTGAGATTTATGGACATTCTTGTGGTGCATTATGATTAAAATTAACAGATTCGTCGCAAATTAACTCTTTTATCTGTAAAGGACCGTTGGTAAACAAAACAAAAGTGCAAAATCGCATCCAATGGCGGCGTCCGTAGAGCCTAAAATTCATCGACCAATCAGAAGTTGACTACCCTCTTGTCTTAACTCTCTACATATAGGGACTCTAGGTTTGACTGCCAAGGGCCGTCAACACCGGTCTCTATTTGGGTCCTGGAATCGAATAGGGGATGGTTCAAACGCTCCCATTATAACCTTACTTTTGATTGAACTTTCCGATGAAACGTTTGCCGTGCCCAAGTGCAGTGTAAATTGAGCTTTAGGATAGCCAAGACTCCAAGAATCTTCTAAACTTTGCAAACTAGAGCGATTTTTTTACCGGGGTTCGCCCTATCCTAACAGGAATAATTTTGTTGGTGATAAAATTGTGTACGGCGAACATTTAAGCTGGTTTCTTTCATGTATTCATCGGTTCCTCCTTCTCTGCCCGCTCAGGCGTATTCCACTAAACCCCTACGTGTTAGTAACAGCGGGGTGTTGATCATTTGCTCTCATATCTCACACAATTATTGTTCCATAAAATTCATTGTAAGATGGGAGTGTGTCCAAACAACAACAAAAAAATGGGTGACTGATCTGACCGAACGAAGAAGTGTAGCACTCATTCATATTGAGCTGTGTTGTCAGATGCGGCTTCAAACTCAGTGTTTAAGCTGACAGCGTTGCATTTTTCCTTTTAAACCCGTGTCAAAGATCGAAACTTTGGATGTGCTGTGAACATTGTCGAATTCGACCTTTTCTTTGAGTTAAAATGGTTGAAATGGAACGTTATCAAAGTGCACGCTGCGACGCCGTTTTTCAGTTAAGGCCGTGTATTTTCCGTTCGAATGGATGCGAAAATACGGATTTTAACGGAGAAATCTGACAACGTTCGACAATGTTTGTCCTTCAAAGCCGAAAGGAATGGCCCACCGTTTTAGTTCAATTGCGTATCTGTCGATATAATTTTCCGAGCCGTGAATTTCCGTATCGAATTGATTGGACCGCGCGCACCTGACCAACAGTGTTATCGTTACATATCTATTCCATTTGTTTTTTTGTTTTTTTGTTTTGTTTTGTTTTGTTTTTTTTTGTCTCCCTTTTTTTGGGGGGAATTTCGGTTGTTCTCCTGCTGATACGATAATAATATCTACTTGTGATTATCTCGGCGCAAATCATCTTTTATCTACGAATCGTCGATGAGTTTTGATTCTCTCTGCCCGTGGTTCTGACAGTCGTTGGGTCGTCGGCGTGAGTCGGAGCGATTAATCGGGTGATAAAAATGGACGGAGAAGTTGAATTTATCCTCTCATCCGGAGGACATCGGTGCCAAATTGAATGTTGAAATGAACACCTTTTAAAGTCGAGCTTTTTGGTCCTTGACGTTATTTTAGGACCTAGTTTTAAAGTTCTGATTCTGAGTTGTTCTCTGGGGGCAATTAGTCAGAAACTGAACTCTGAAGTCAACCTTTCATTGATAGAGGATATAGTAACGATGTGTGATTCACGCTGTACATTTCAAATCAATGGGGTCTAATAATTTAAAAAGAGTCGTTTGATCGTGCGTAGCCAGTGCTTAACCCTTTCTGCACCAAGTTAGTCAACTCACCGTGCTTTCATTCAAAATAAGATACTGGATTAATACTGCTGCTCCGCAGTACTTAATTCTTGCCTACACCATCAATTGAAGGTGCTTCACGAAGCATAATTGTGTATTTTTTTTTTTTTTTTTTTTTTTTTTTTTTTTTTTTTTTTTTTTTAATAATGATTAGAATTTATTCTTGTTGCTGCTTAATGGTCCCAGAACGTCATGTATGTTGAATGGGACTTAGGGATACCCGTGCATACGGCATAGTCATGTGCGTCAGTTATGTTAGAATCAGTGGCGTAGCGTGCAATTTGGCAAAGTTGTACTTTCGCCATTCAAACCCATTGAAAATATCGAACTATTGGGTGTCCGTTGAACCCTCGAATTTGACCGTTTATAAAGGTTTAAATAGAAAAAGTTCAACGTTGCCAAATTGCAATGCTACGGCACTGGTTAGATTCTTGCTCTACAAATGTTTGTACCGACCAGAGTTGGGCAACCGAATAATCAGAAATAATGAAATGACTCCGGCAACACTGAAAACTGGGTTTACTACCTGAGTTGAGGAAAGGGAAACACACGGAAGGTATAGGTCAATTGTAGAATTATTCGTCGAATAATTCGATTGACTCGACGTTGCCGGACACACCGAATAATTTGCGAATAATTTGTTGCCCAACTCTGGTACCGACCGTACCCTTATCCCATGGCGAGGGTCATTTTCTTCCGTATGACGCGGCAACGGTGCCTTAAAAGTTGTAACCACGGTGTACGACTATGAATACTAGAGTGTTCATAGTTCAGGCTCACGCACGCGCGTAGGCTAGTGCGATCTGGCAATGTCCTTGAGTGGAATAGTGAACTTTATTAAAAATAAGGTATAATTGTTTCGGTGGAATGACAGTCGTAGTCCTCGTAGCCATGACCTTGGTCAGGCTCATTGCCGTGTCTCAGCTCAGCTCGGCTCGGGCTCAACGCAACGTAGCCGTCGCGTCGGTCGCGTCCGCGGGCTTCCTCGCGACTCGCGGCTTCGAGCTCTCTGAATGCGCTCCCGACCGACCAGTCAACCGGTTGACCAGCGACTGATCTCCGAAGGTTGATAAAAACTTCTACGGAGACCGGCGGAGAGAGGATTCTCTCCTTCTCCTCCTTCGTTTAGTATTACTCTCTCTGACTCTCCTCCGTTCACGCCATGCCATGTGCTCCTCCAGCCTCTTCTCTTCACTGTGACTGTATGACTCCTGCCTGCCGGTCGCGGTACCTCTCCCGAGCCTCGATAATAACCCGCGGGCCGCGGATCGCAGACCGCGGACGTTTCGTCTGACTGCTTGTGCTCTTGTGCTCTTCTGCTCTTCGACGTAGCTTTGTTTCATAATAATTCCCCCCTCTTCTTTTCGGACGCTGTTGGTGGACTCTTTAGCTCTTGTCTCCTTCCTATGCTGCGGTGGTTGTGTATCGGGGGGAGAAGGGGGGTGTCCCCGCCACCATCACCACCACCACCATTCAGTCTGTATGTGAGTCAGCAGCTCTCTCTCTCTCTCTCTCTCTCTCTCTCTCTCTCTCTCTCTCTCTCTCTCTCTCTCTCTCTCCCCCTCCCGCGAGCAGGACTTATGGACTACTCTTGCTCTTCATTCATTGTTGGGTCCGCTGTTTCCCGCGTCTGCAGGAGATACATCATATCCTTTATCCTCTTTATTACCCCCCCCCCTCCACTCCACTTCCCCTTCTGACAGTGGCCCCCGGGGGCGCCATCACGTCTCTTGGTTTTTAGATAGGTGCTGATAGTGGCGTCGGCCGTCGTGTTAGGAGGATGTCGTTTATTAGTATGTCCTTAAAAAAAAAAAAAAAAAAAAAAAAAAAAAAAATACGAATGTAAATACTCTTTTCATATTTTTTTTTTCTTTTTCGAGCGGGCGACGAAAGAACGCCACTTTCGTAATCTCTGCACGCACCGTCCACCGAAACATTCCTGGTTGTCGTCCTTCGTTTGGTCTAGGTGTCCCTCCATGAATTGTGATTGTGACCAATCGTAAATGCGCCCGTAAATCGTAACAAGTATGAATGGATGCCACCATCGTACGACGTGCACACAATAAGTAATAGTTAACAAGCTACCGTTGATATCGGAAGAGTACCGTGGAACAACCGATATTGTATACCAGTGTTTGTAAGTACCAGATGAGCTTGTTGCCACTCGTCCCTGAAAGCAAGGAGGTATTCGACTTTTCCATCAATCAAACTACGCTTTCTCTGAAACGCCTCTTAACGTATCGTCTGTCGATGGAGTCTCAGTTTGCTATCCACTGAACCTCCTCCCCCCCCCTCTCTCTCTCTCTCTCTCTCTCTCTCTCTCTCTCCCCCCCCCTCCCCTCCTTGGTCCTTCCACCAAATTTTTCACAGGTCTCATTTTACATTTCGTTGCTTGGAGTGTCTGAACTTTGCTCTATGGGCTCCTCTCGTGGGCGGATCTACAGGAGTTTGTTTGTCTCTCTCTCTCTCCTCCCATTTGGATGCGTGCGTTAGTAAAGGACAGAGATAGGGGCTAAAGTCACGTGATGCTATTCCCTCTGCTATTCCATTCTATCGTATGTGTTTGAACGGCCGAAGAGAGAGAAAGAATAATTCCTTTATCCGCCAATGGCTTGGTTTTTTTCAATCCTTATGCATCCAAAGGAGGCATAGAGCTGCACATTTTTGTTTTTGTTTTTTGTTTTTAAATAAATGATGAAACTTGGCAGTCATGCGTCGGTCAGCTGTGAAGAATGAGCTTTCGAAATGTGATGTGAACCCATTTTTTACCGGGTTATCGTCGCTTATAGCGCATAATATTTTGAGAGGGGAGATGATTGGTCGGCATCAAAACCGAGCTCTGTCTTTCTCTCTCTCTCTCTCTCTTTCTCTCTATCTCTCTCTCTCTCTCTCTCTCTCTCTCTCTCTCTCTCTCTCTCTCTCTCTCTCTCTCTCTCTCTCTCTTTCTCTTTCTCTCTCTCTCTCTCTCTCTCTCTTTCTCTCTCTCTCTTTCTCTCTCTCGCCCCTGTCTTTAGTGAAGTCGCTCGGAAACGTGTGATCAATAAATCGGTCGAGGATGGATCGACATCGAACACCAAATTAGAATGAGTCAACTCCTCTTTCTCTCTCTCTACCCAGTATCCCCTACTTAATGGAGTACCGTGGCGCACCAACCAACAGTTCGAGCTAAACTCTCTTCTCCTCTCCTCTTCCAGGGGGTGGTTTTCTTTAATGACTGACGATGTTTTAGCCTGTCAGTAGCAACTGCTTTTCCTCTCTAACTGAGCAGTGTGCAGTGGGCACCGCTCTCTCTCTCGCACTCTGTACAGCCCTACGGCCGCGGCCCCATCAAACCGTGGCCGATGCACTCACTCTGTTAGATCACGTGAGAGACCACTGTTGTTTATATGCGCGGTTTTTGTACTTTTTTTTTCGCTCCCCCTCCCACCCCCTCTCCGTTTCTTTTCTCACGTGCTCTTTTCGCCCCTCTCCGCTCTGCGGATCAAACGTAGCTAATTATAAGCGCCCTCTGGTGAAGTTGAACCGAGCTGAATCGAGCTGAACTCTCGGAAGAACACTGACGCTGAGACAAGTAAGTAGGTCACCGATCCCTGTCCCGTTTGCAGGGGTTGGTTCCGAACGAGCGCCTCGCGCGCGCTTCGCTTACCCCTAGGGCCGCGGCGAGTTCATCAGGGTTCACGCCGAGACCCCTGATGAAGCGGCGCACTGCAACTTGCTACGTTGCGCTGTAATTTGATGTGAGAATCCGAGGCGGGTTCTTTGAACGGGGCGGGGTTGCGAAGCGGTAAATCTGCCAACGTTGCATTTTGCCTATTTAAACTCGTGTAAATCATGGATCCACCATCACACCCTCCGATTCGACTTTTTG
Organism: Trialeurodes vaporariorum; assembly: GCA_011764245.1. Taxonomy (NCBI): domain Eukaryota; kingdom Metazoa; phylum Arthropoda; class Insecta; order Hemiptera; family Aleyrodidae; genus Trialeurodes; species Trialeurodes vaporariorum. The sequence goes on from VMOF01000320.1 coordinate 48,098,763, forward strand.
CATGGATTTGAATGGACTAAATTAGTGGCGGCTTGCGTAATTTTGCAACCACAATTCTTTGTCATTCAAACCTGTGAAAAAGTATCGATTTTTAGGGGGTAGAATTGAAACTCTTGAGGATAGCTTGTTTTTCTTGAATTTAAATGGAGACTTACGAAATGCGTTGTTGCCAAACTGCGCGAGCCCCCTCTGTAAAGAGCTCAAACTCATTTGATTGTTGACAACGATAATCGATTGTTCTAAAATATTCGCTGATTACTATATCAATCCGGTGCTTGACACTTGCAGTGGCATGGTTCATGAACAATTGATCGTCGTTTTTCGCCTGTTTGATCCTATGCAAAAGTATCGATTCTCCGGATATTCTATTAAATCGCACGAGCATCGATTATTTGTAATAGGTTTTAAAGGAGGTGGTATCGATAATTTCGATTGTTTGCAACTCACGAGCTGACACTGGGCACTGCAACCGCAGTTCTCGAAAGTGTAGTTATTACGAAGTTTTCAACGCGTGTAGTGAATTTATCGGGCCCTGAAAAATCGGCCTTGAGGAAAAAGAAAATGAAAAGCTCTTGGAACGTGAAATGTGCTCTTTCTGAGAGATCAGCGTTATCGTTAGATGACGGTTTCGTCGGTAAAGCACACCTCGTGTTCAGTATACGAAAGTATTGAATTGGAAAAAGTTGAACCCTTATTTTCTTTTCCCGCTTTGGAGCCAAACAGACCCAATAAGCGCGTTGAAAGGAGGAATCATTTCGTGACGCTCAACGCTTGTCGTCTCCGCTCTTTTCCTCAAAGATTATGACGTAAGACCTGCGCTTCAAAGCGTCCGTAGAAAAGCACTTACTGTGAACGTTAGTTTTTTTTTTTTTTTTTTTTTTTTTTTTTAACATTGTTGCCAAGTTTCCAAGATGATATACGCACCTTGATTTGAAGGTTTTCTTCTCCTTTCGGTTTTGTTTTGTTTTGTTTTGTTTTTTTTATTTTGAAACTCGTCGGTCCGTATCTGGAAGAAGGGAAAGAATCTTCAGGTTTTTGTCTTAAACGGGGAGTAGGTTTGAGCTAAAAAAATTGTAAAAAAAAAAGGAATCCGTGGGTATTAGATAAACTTTGCACTCTGGTTGAATCTCAATTTTCTTTTCGTGACTTTTGAATCCCAATTTAATTATCTAACTTTAAAGTCCTTCAAATAGTGTCCAGCGCTTATCAGGAGCAATTTCTTCAACTTTTAAAAACTCCGAACAAAGGTGTTTGGAGTGCTTATTGCCGATATTCTTACCGGATACAGGTCACATTTCCTCAAAATCAATGTATGTGAATTGAGTCATCTTTTTGCTTCAGATTAAGGCACTTGGAGCAATTCGTGGGCGGCCACATTAATCTTTAACCAAAGTGGTTCTTTTTAAACTTTGGCTGAAAAAAAAAATAATAAATAATGAAAAAATGTTTTCCTCAAATTAAAGGGCAATTAAAATGCCTGCGAGGGCCTTAAATTTATGATTAGACGGTTACATAACTGCAAGTATCCTCAATGAGTAAATTGAGATTAGCCCGACTCACACGCACAAAGTGGTCTTGACAGAAATGAGCTCCGCGCAGTGGCGAGGCGTGCGATTTGGCAACGTTTATCTTTCTCATTTAAACACACCAGAACGGTCGAAATGCCTGGTCATCGCCGATGACTGAAGCGTTCGATCTTTTTGGTGAATTTAAATGGAGGAAATACATTGCTGCCAAATTTCACGCATCGCCACTGGCTCCTCGCCAATCTGTCACCAATGTGTGACAAAATGAGTCCTAGAGTCCCTTTATGCAGAGAGTTAAGACGAGAGCGTTGTCAACCTCTGATTGGTTAACGAGTTTTATTTGACTCTACGGGCGCCGCCATTGGATGCGTTTTTGCGTAGTTGTTTACAAACAAAGGGGTCCAACGAACTCGCTACTTATATGGACTCTATATGCAACAGTACTACTTAGCCCGCATGACTTCGTCACAAACAGAGTCACGTGATTCATGGGAATCAATCTGCTCTCACCTCTGGAAAATCTCTTTGGGAGTGTGTCAAAGTGACTCTGGCTGGACATTCAGTATGCATTCGCATCCTCTCTCTCTTTGTGACCCATTCAAAGAAATGAGTTAATGACTGAGAGGAGAGAGAAGGACCTATGTCCTTTTCTAATACTTGCATAGCGAGAGAGAGAAAAAGAGAGACCAATTCATCGATACGATTCATTACTGTGTAGTGTAAGCTGTAAGCTGTGTGTTGTGTGGCACGTCACGGGTGCATAGTAGTGTGTCGGCGAGGTGACTGCGGCTGCACAGTGCACGCAGCGGGCGGAAAAGAACGCGCTTCACGTGGTGCCGATTGCCGATATGGTCGGGCGCTATGCCGAGTAGAGCGGAGCGGGGTGGAGGGGAGCGCGCGTCCAGTCTGGCCGCTGTCTACTCGCCGACTCGCGATCGCGTCTCGCGCCTCTCGCGGTGTCGCGCTCGCTTGCTCGCTCGTCCGTCCGGGCGTTCGCTCGTCTGTCCGTTGATTTGTGAATGAGAGTGAGTATCAACTACCAGCGGAGAGCACAAACGAACACACAATGTCAAGATCGTAATAAACTCGTAATAAGTGACTCTGGCTGAGCGGTTCCGCTCTCAGTGGGACTGACTCCACTCCGCGGCAGCCGCGCCAGGGCCCGGGCCAAGCGGCTTACGACCTATCGAACCGAACTTGGTGCTTCTCCCATTTGAACTCATGTCGAAGCAATGGCGTACGCAAGAGGGGAGGGAAATCCCTCCAGACTCCGATTTTTAGGGGTGGGGGGAGGTGGGAATAATTTTCAGTCAAACGCTTATCAGTGCGAGCCCCTTCCAAGAAAAATCCTGCGTGCGTCACTGTGTCCAAGTATCGATTGTAAGGAGGTTCGACTAAACTTCCTACCGTGAATTGATTCCTTTCCCCTAGTTTTTATTGAGAAGCCATTGATAATTTCTCGGACGGAAGTGTATGACGTCTGTGCTGTAATTATTATTACTTTCGTCCCCACTTGAACCCTTGAGAAACTGTTGATTGTTCAGGCCAAATTTTGTAGTAAGATACACAATTTACTCCAAATTATTTGAAAACTTTAATGTTTCGCCAAATATGGCAGCACTGCAATTCTTAGGAGGCTCAACTAATTAATTAATTAACTAATTGGGAGGTTTGATTCTTATCCATCTGTTCGTTCAAAGGAACTGTCGATAAGTAATGAGACATTTGTTGATAATCTGAATATTTGTTAACGTTGATTAGCAATTTAACCCTTTTTAGTCATTTCAGTTTATGCGTTTAGAATGTAACTCTCAACCGTTAAACTCAGGTGTACTTCCCTTTTCTACAATTATTATTAATTTTCTTTTTTGATAGTATGAAATTATTTTAGACTATCTAGTTCCATTTTGTTTCGTTTTTTATCAGAATTGGACGAATTTTTGTTCGCAAAAGAATCAACTGCTATCAATTTCCTTTGTTTAGCAAATCTGGTATTTTTCTGTAAAAATCTGTCCAATTAAGTTGTGTTTATAGCCCCGTGTGCGACGTCGCGGCGGCCGAGGCGTCTGGTCTCGCGATGCGGCCGCTACACGCTCCGTGGCCTCCATATTATTATGAGAAGAATAAGCGTACGTATGGGGTCTCTCTCTCGGATATTTGACGCAACTTTTTTCTATTCTTCCCGCCGTTTCTGGCTCCCCTCCTAGACTCTACTCTTTATTCCCTCTGTCTCTCTCAGTCTTGTGAAACATCTCTAGTCTACGTCTCTCTCGCTCTCTCACTCGCCTAGCCTATGCGTAAGAAGCATGCGTCACATGCGTCTAATTAAGAAATCGCTCAACGCATTCGGCGATTGATACTCGATACGATATCAATTTTCTTGAATTTAATGCGGATCAATTTGCTTGACCTTAAGAAAAAAGTTCAATCCTAGTCGATTGTAATTCATCGGCCAGAGATTTCGACTTCCGACGTGTCCCCGCCGTCCTTTTATTTTCTGGCCCATTGTTGTGTTTCTTTTGTCCAACCGGGGCTGGCGCTGGCCGCTGGCTGCCTGTCGCGGGCGGGCGGGAGGCCAGGCCCCCCGAAATTTAAATTACTGTCATGACTCTCTTGCGTCTCAGCGGAGGAAAATTCGATGCAAATTCGATTCAGTTGTGGAGTCGGGAATCGCGAGTCTGGTTTCATTGACACGATTTTTCGCAATATCTTATCGATTGAGACTTCAAAGTCAAAGCCAAGGATTTTAAATGCTTTGTCCGTTTGGGAAGAGTCGAGCTGGACAGGTGACGGGGGGCTAACAAGGGCCTCCAAACCGTTTTTATAACGTGTCTTGTTTGTTTTGTGCTTCGTTACGTTCGCTCTGATTTCAGGCATTTGAGGAAATCATTGCTAAATTGTGATCGTTTGAGTATAGAGTTGTCGCTCCGCTTGAATTCAACTGAATGGCGGACCAAAATATTCCAGATTGGGATATGTTCGAATAGAGGCTATTTCCGAGAAAAGCCCATAAACTATGGGTTTGCTCTTTCCGAAAAATAAACATTGAGATTGTATACAGATTGACTTATGATTGACTTTTTTGCCCCCTTTTCCGGAAGTGGCCTCAATTAATTCCATTCAATTCTCATGAAATGGCAACCCTGCTTTTGAACGCCGTCTTTCGAGCGAAAATGATTTTATCTCGCTGTTTGCAGCTAGAAAAAGTTTCAGAAGTGTAGGCGCACCTAGACCAATAATCTTTGGAATTTGTCTACATTATTTATGATATCACTCGATGAAAATGAAAGAAAATGAGTTTGAGTGTTCACTTTTAAATAAGAAATACTTTAGAAGCAAAATAATTAAGTCGTGGGTATTGGGTAAGTTTTGGTTTGATTTAAACAAAGAAAAGTTGAAAAGTAACCAAATATTTTTTTTTTAGGTGCGCCTACACTTCTAAAACGAGCTCTACGCTTTGATTCATTCCGATGAGAATGCATGCCTCTACTTTTTTCGGAACTCTCAGAATTATAACAATTTTGGCGCTGTTAGCACGGAATTCTTATCTATCCCCTCTCCCCCTCTCACCCTTTGAAGCTGAAGTCGTGACGTTTTTCTGCATTCACGCATCGATGTACGCACAATTGACTCGCTCTCTGTCCGGAGGCTCGACGATAGACAACCGTGCCATGCAGTGGAGTCACGCGGGTTGCATATCTGTCGCGGCGCTCTGAGATAAGCTTCTCCAAGTCCTCGCGTCTCGATGTTCGTGCGCATTTCGCGGAGCTTCTATTATATTTCAATACCGCGACGGACTTGCTCGCGGACCTTGGGGGCGTTCTTTCAACCTTCTCTTCTTGGAGCTTCCAGAGAACCACACCGGACCCCTCTCCCTCTCCCCTATCCCGTCCACCGGTCGTTATTTGTCATTCATCTGTTTTGCCGACTTGCGCATCTGTTTCGTTTTTTGTTTTTTTGTTTTTTTTTGTTTTTGTTTTTTTCTTAAGTAGCGTTTGTTGAACGTCTTTTCCCGGCATCTTTTTTCCCCCCGACCCTTCTGTCTTGATATCTATCTAAAACAATGACGAAGCGTACACTTTTGTTGCGTTATATTTCGTCCATAAACTCGTTCGAAAGGTCGAATTCGAGAGTTCCCACTCTACCCAACGGTTCGATATTTTGAAAATGCAACGTTGCCAAATTGCATGCCTTGCCACCTATCCAAAGCTTCAAGAAGATCTCGATCGGCTTGCTTTTTTATTTTTGCGGCGAATTTTTGGACAACGATAATTCGCATAGAATAACGGTGATTTGTCTCATCATCCATTTAAACTTGTGCACAGAAATGAACAAGCGGCGGGTGATATTGAACTCGATTTATCGATAAATTGTCATCAGACTTACCTAAGAAAATTTTTCAAATTAATGGATGGCTGGTAGCCAAAGAAAACGGGCCAGTAATATCACCCTAATTGTTACGCTAGCTTTGGATTTACAACAACGAGCCGACAACAGAGCGGTCTTAATTGTCTAAAGTTGAATGCTCCTCTGACCTTATCATATCAAGCGAATCAAAAAGTGAGGCCGGTAATAAAATGTTTGGCGTACAAGGATTTGGCGGACTCACGAAATCGTACTTGAAGTACTCAAGTGTCTATTTTTGTTGTTACTTGTGTACTTTAAAAAATTAAATTTTGTGACTATTTTGAGATAAAGTGATTTACTGCACTGAAGTTTCGGCTTGATCTCGGTGCATCTCATCTCCCACTCCCCCTCATTGTTTTTAATTTATGTTTCATTTTCAACGTAACTGATGGTTTTTTGTTTTTTTTGTTGCAGGTTGCAAAATCAAAGCTCTACGTGCCAAGACCAACACTTACATCAAAACGCCAGTCCGAGGCGAGGAGCCCGTGTTCGTTGTCACCGGTCGGAAAGAAGACGTAGCCAAGGCCAAGCGGGAAATCATTTCGGCGGCAAGCCATTTCACTCAAATCCGTGCCTCCCGCAAGAACAATCTCGCCGGTGGCTCGCTGACACCTCCCGGTCCTCCAATAAATGTTCCTGGTCACGTGACTATCGAGGTACGAGTTCCTTACAGAGTTGTCGGCCTTGTGGTCGGCCCGAAGGGCGCTACTATCAAACGGATCCAGCACCAAACGCAAACCTACATTGTAACGCCATCCCGAGACAAGGAGCCCGTTTTCGAGGTGACCGGACTCCCGGAAAACGTGGAGCAAGCCAAGCACGAGATCGAAGCTCATATCGCGGTCCGAACCGGTACAGGTAATCTCTCGCCGGACGGACTCATGTCCAACTCTCCCGTTTTGGAAGACGGGGATCTGCTCAACTCCCTTTGCAAGTCTGGATTCGGATCTTTGTTCAACTACGGAGGTGCCCACTCCGGCAACTCGGACAACGTCCTATCGAATTTCCCGAACGCATTTTCGGGTAGTTCCGGTTGCAGTTCGGCCGGTTCCGCTTCCTCAAGCTCGTCGAATTCTGGTGCCAACCCGTTGAATGATCTTTGTAATATCTGGAATATGTCATCTCTGGATCGAGATGAAGGCATCGGCGATTCTCCATCTTTCGAAACGGCCGCGGCCAACTCTAATATCTGGTCATATCCTTCTGTTACCCGGTCATCTGCGTCGCCCACGGATTCTTTGTGCGGCAAAAGAGACTGCGTCGTTTGCGGAGACAAAGAAGTTACCGCGGCACTCGTTCCTTGCGGTCATAACCTCTTCTGTTTAGAATGCGCCACTAAAATCAAATCAAGTTCCAACGCCAATTGCCCCATCTGTAGCGCAGTGGTCATGTCAGCAATCCGAATTATCTCTTAAATTTACCTTACCTATTATTTACCATACGACTTAAATTTTGTTATCCTATTTCAAAATTTTATCTCAAAACACAACTAATTTTCATTGCGACGAACCCACGGACTGAAACATTCAATTTTGTCCGCGGAGCTGAGCTTCTCATTTTCAAAATTTTATTCAATTTTTTTTTTTTTTTTTTTTTTTTATTTTATTTTTTTTTATTTTTTTATTTTTTTCCCCTTCCCCCTCATCTCTATTGTCTTTTTCCGTCAACGTATCCAACTAGTACTTAAACTAACTTCAAACTACTGTGAAATGTAAAATAGCAAAGGAAAATGAATGAGAAAGACACTATTTCTAATTTTTACCTTTTATTGTTAACTTGTTGTTTTGTTAAGATATATATGTTCAAATTGTTTTATCATGTTTTGTTTTTCATATTGTTTAGGTGATCTCACTTCGTATGGCTTATTTATTATTTATTTAATAATTTTTTTATTTATATTTTTTTATCATTTATTGTATTTATTTATTTTATTTATTTTTCATCATTTTTATCCATTCATTCTTTCATTTTTATTTTTATTTTTATTTTTTTATTTTTTGCTATTTATTTGCATTTTTACAGTTTCATTATTAAATTTTCCAGTACTACACACTTCCAACTCGGTGATCATTTGAGTAGTAAGATAATAACGTTTAAGACAAAAAGTTTGAAAACAAAAATAAGACATCTGTAATATACTAATTCTTACCTAGTTCTTTTTATTAACTTTTGTAATTTAAAAATTACGACCATCTGTTGACCACTTAAATTTCTAAAAAAGTTATTGAGATTTATTTGTAGTGAGACTTAATTTAGGAAATAATTTTATATTTTTCACCAAGCTTGTTATTAAGTTGTAGAAATTTTAAAAACAGGTGTGCGGTAAACATCTTACTTCAAATATTTAGAGATTTTGTATTGAAAATTGATCTATTACATCTCTCCTTTTTTTCTTTCTAAGCAGCTAAAATTAGATTGCGATGTGTTTTTCAAAAGAGAAAAATGAGTGAATGGAAAAAATTTCAAATAAAATTAAAATAACTAAATATATAATATATTTTATTGTGTGATTGAAAATTTTAATTATGTTAAAAAAGACTTATAACTGAATTTGTAAATATTTATCTATATGAGCTGAATTTCTAATTTATTTTATTTTTCCCTTTCAGTTATTTTATTTGTTATAATAATAATGGTTGAATTATATTTATTATATTTATATGTGTATAGATTTTTTTTTTTTTTTTAACTCTTTACACATTTCTTTATTTCTTTTCTTAGTAGGAATAGTCAAATATAGTTTTCCCCTTGAAAGGATGGATAAAATGGTTTAACAAAATATTTCAGCGGTAGGCAATTCATATATTTATTTTCTTAATAAAAGTTAAAAAAAAATTTAAAAAAAAATAAAAAAATTAAGAAGTTACATTAAAGTAAATCATATTAAAAATAAGGTTTTTTGTTTTATTTTTTATTTTTTTCTTTTTTTGTAAACATCAGACTGTGATTTATTATACTGCCAATAGTTTTCAGTAAGTTACATTTCATGAAAGTAAGTGAATGTAATTCTGGTGTCCTCTTCTCTCAGACTCAAAGCTCATTTTTTTTTCTCTTCTCAAAGCTCATTTTTTTCTCTTGTTTTCCTCCGCTTTATCATTGTATTCTGCCTTATAAAACGCGCAAGCACATTCTTTTGACTAGGTCACCTATACTCATCATAACTCCCTCGACAAACTTTTCCTTTTGTTTGCTTTTGTCTTAATAGCAAGGATTTTGCAACCATTGTGCCCCACTTTCATTTTTTCTGACAATTTCGCTCGTCCCGAGAAGTCTCTCTGGTTTCTGTCTAAATCATCGAAAATCTACATTTTTTAACCCCCCTTTCCAATTTTATCTTAACTGACAGGAGCGTGAGAAAAAAAAAAAAAAAAAAAAAAAAAAAAAGAAGCCATGGACTCACAATCCGCTTGAATGTGATAAAATAGGAAGTTGCTGCGTATCTCACGACAAAATATCGTATTTGAGTGCCAAGTGTGAAATCATTTGGTAGCAATGAAACTGGACTTGTAATCAAAACAACACTAAACATACTTTTTCCATAAACACGCTTCATGTACCTGTGTGAGCGCGAGATGCCCTGAATTAGTTAGGTACTGAATGTTTTTGGGGAAAGGGATGTTTCTTTTCTCAAGTCCCGTAGCATTTTTTGCCATTCGATTTCATGCCAAAACACTCGAAGAATTGTAAACGGCAAAAGTGTTCGTTGTTCGACCTTCAACCGCCACCGGGCGCTAAAGAGGCGCTATCTCCAACACTTTGTCAATTGTTGAATCGGGTTCTTAACATCATTAACAACAGTGTTAGAATCATCATTAACTTTGGAAACAATGACGAGCCGATGGATGGTCTTTCTGAAGACCGATTGTGAGTAGGTTTTTGAAAAATCACTCAAGTCCATCCTAGGCTGTAGGATAAACATTCAACCCGATTCCGTAGGATATGTGTATGTGTGAGTGTGAGCGTACCCTCTCAATCGGTTGGGTAGCCTCCGAGAGGCTCGGGAGAAGAAGTGCAGTGTAGAGTGGCTGGTTTCTTTTATTTTTCTTCTTTTTCGGCGATACAGTTGTCTCCGGTTCCAAGAACTGCTTGGCTCCTTTGTCGTTGTATTACCTGCAGTTTTCATTCTCATCCCGTGTTTCAGAATGAATAGAGCCTTAGCTCGAAGCCCTATACCTCATTTCTCAAAAATATGTGGGCGGTTTTGCTCTCCCTCCCCTCTCTTCCCTCTTGCCGTCCTTTCTCTTCCTCTCTTCGCAGTCTGAAGATCCGTGGGCTCTATGTAATTTGGGCGACGGTCACTTTCCGCAAAGGCAAAAAAGGTCGCACGCACCCGAGCGGTGCTGTGCGACGAGATCCTCATTCAGGTATCGCGCTTACTTCCTGATTTAGTGGTTCCCAAAATTCGACCCAACCAGCCAATATGAGTTTTTAGTTGGAAAAAAATGTTATCACCGTGAACTTTGGACCATCGATTATACTCATATCCTGAATCCCTGACCCGCTCTCTTTCGGGAAAAAACAAGAAGAAAAAAAGGATTAAATCTTCTTGCAGTTTTATCGCTATTGTGGGCCAAATTAGTTTTTATGGAATTTTAGAGGAATTAAACGCCCTTCGGGCGACTACGCGCGCTTCGCGCTGCGTTTACCTCCCGCTCGCTTCGCTCGCTCCCGGTCTTTTTTATAATCTAACTTGGGGTTGTCTGCACTCGGAAAATGGTTTTTTTTTGGGGGAAATTACAGTTTTTTTCCGTTTTTGTTTGGTGGACCACAATCGGGGTTCGTCGGAATCACGTAATCAAAACCTCAAAATTGAACGGTCCCCATATCGAACTACACCGAAAAGCCGCCTATTCGGGTCCAATCCAAATAAAAGCGAATAACTCGAAATAATCGATTAATAAATAGGTACGAAAAAATGTTCTGTAGATTTGGCTCCATCCGCTTTCACATACTGCGGGAACCCCTGACTTGAACTGGTCTGCGCTGGGCGATTAACTCGGCACTTGTCCCGCGCACCTGAAAAAGGGTTGCGCTGACCCTTTTTTCCTCGCCAGAAACTGACCGTCGCCCAAATTACATGGACCCGATCCGTGTGCTTGTCCAGTTGTTGTATGCGCGTATTTTAACATTATATTTTTTAATTTATTTTTCATATATTTTTAACACGAGTCTCTATACAGAACTGAAAATCAAAGACTGTTAAGTTTAGATACTTTCGGCTATTTCTGCTATCTTGAAAACTGTCTCGATTTAATGTCTCTCCCCCTCCCCCCTTTTAATTTATATATTTCGCTCCCATCCTATCAACATTCGCTTTCGGCAAATTTCCCTCTGAGGTATCCTCAGAATTTTTCTTTCTCATTTCTTGCGAGTTCAGCTAAAATAATTGTAACCCTGTCTCAATATTTCGAAATCCCTATCAACGTCCCCCCTAACACTCCCCTCCATTTACCAAATAATTTAGTTCAACTACCGCTCTCTTAACTTTAGCCGAATGGGTAGTGACATTTAAACATTCCAACTTCACTGTACTCATTTTTTGCCTATACCGTTTATTTAAGGCACTCGATGACTGATGAATAGTGCTTTTGAAACTCACTGCAAAATTGATGATCGTTTGACTGTTGGTGACCAAAGTAGATAACGTGAATGAATATTTAAGTAGGCGTAGTATCTTCAGGGTTCAAGATTTTAAGGCATACAATTCTTTGCGGGCGTAGTATCTTTAGGGTTCAGGATTTTAAGGTGAAAAATTCTTGACGTACCATGTCCCACTCTAAAATTTGGAACATTGTGAATGGTGGCTCATACTCTTTTGAAGCCTATCCTTCGGACAAGCTTTTAAAGCTTTTCTGAAGAAATAAAATAATTATAGACTATAGACTAATTTACATTCAACAATTCCTGAGGAAAAGCCTATTATGGTTTTTAATTCTCCAGTGACTTGTAAAAAATCTTAGCATTTTGAAGCTTAAATGGATGAAATTTTAAAGCATTTTTTAGATTATTCTGAGTCTAGGCTGAAATTTTGAAGCATTTCTTTGTTATTTCTTTTTGTAATTGTCTAGGCTCTCCCCCTTTCCAATACGTTTTCCCCAGACGTAAAGTATCAGAAACGCGAAACAATTTTCGTGTCACGCTACTAGATACTAATATCTACTAGATACTAATATCGTATAATTTATGTTTGAAACTTTGGCGTAGGTTATTTTGTTGGTTTTTTCTGTCCATTGAGTGGAGTCTTGAAGCTGTTGAAATTGACAGATGTTTTGATGGATTTGTCTAAGGTTGAAATCAGTGTTGTAACATGTGTTTGGCACTTTCTGTTTGATCTGTGTTTAAATGTTGTGATTAAGTTAACACACGTCACTTCTTGTTTAAATCAGTGTTTTGTTATGACTTAATAAATTATTTGTTTTGCAACTCTTCCCTCGGTTAAATTTTTAAATGCGGCAGATTACAACTTAATTGTTGTCAAGCTGTACCTAATTTAAAACCGCAGAGCTGGAAGTGTCTGTTATTTAGCTCAATTCCCCCTCCTCTCTCCCCGTTTGGTGAAAAAATAATTCAGTTGTATACGTTTTCAAGCATAGTATGACAATTTAGTTTTTAAGTTGACCCCTTTTCAAGCATAGTATGACAATTTAGTTTTTAAGTTGATCCCTTTTTAACGTTGGTCTCTTACCCCTTTGTTTTTATTGTCTTTTCTGCCCCGGTCCTCATTTTCCAAGGTAAATTTCTTTCTCATCCTTGCAAATACCCATTTGCACTGCGGTAGCTAAAAATCAATTTTTACCTTACAAGTTTATTTTTAATTATCCTCTTTATTTTTGTATTTAATTACCTCTTGTTTTTATTTTATTTCTTTATTTTTCTAAGATCAAACCCAGGAACATTCTTTAAATTTTTCCATCTCGCTTTGATTTCATAAACTTTATCACAATTTATTTTTAATTTTTATTAGATACTTCATGAAGGGGAAAGAATTAATTATGGTCTAGACCATAAGGAACAAAAAATGAAATTAAAAAAAAAAAAAAAAAAAAAAAAAAAAAATAGAAGAAGAACGTTTAAGCACTAGAGAAAGAAAATAGGAAAAGAAAAAGTATTTTTATAATTTAAATGTTATTTTATGTGTATTTTATGTGTAGTAGATTCTAGCTTATACCTAGACGTATGTCGCCTAGAGACGTATGTATTCTTAAACTTCCGTCACTTTATTTTGTTGAACCATTTTCTCCTTTTGATAGGAAATTTTTGATTCTCTCTTTTGTAAACCTTCTTTCACTTAATTTACTTTTGCCGGTTTTTCCCCCTCCCTTGAAAGATTCTTCTTGTTTGTATTTTGTATCTCTTGACCTGCTCTGATAATTTATTTAATGTTAGAAGTATTTATCATTGTATGGAAATATCATTTGTGTAAATAAATGCATATAAATTATTTACCTATATACATATATATTATGAACTCAAATTATTCAGAGATAGTAGGCATAGGAAAATATTTTTTTTATGTATTTAGTTACTTTTTTATATTACTGTTTAAAATTATAAATATTTATAAAATTATAAATAAATTAATGTTTTATTACTTAAATATATTTTTTATTATTTGTAATATGAATTCAAAGATTCGCAATTCCCCGTGTCCTCCCAAAAAGAAGAAAAAGAAATTAAAAGAACAAATTATCATTTAAAAAATTGATTAGGTCTTAGAAGTACATAATGGTTACCTATTCCTAGATTTATGAATTTTATTTTATTTACTCTCTCCGATGATTGAATTTGTTAAAACTTGTAACGTTAAAATTATTTTGTTTAAAATAGAGGAAACCTCTCATTAGACATGACAATTTTTTCTTTTTTTTTCTGTACATAAGACTACTTCCCCACTCCTTGTTATTAAAGAAAATTCCATCTCAGCCATTCTTTTTTTATTTTGTGTGGGCATACTTTTGATTAATGGCTCAAAGGTACTGTGAAAAGGTTTGACTTGAAATCACTAATATAGGAGCAATGTGTAATTATGTGCGGCAGTTGTATGTGGATGGTCACTTCAATGCTTCATCGTCAAAATAAACGGAGATCACCTCTGAAGATTAAAAATTCAGAACGAAGGCATTATCTTTAATCTTCACTCTGAGAAGAAGCCCTATTATGTACAGCCTTGCTCTTTCTAATTACACATTCCCTTATTTTTGAATCCTGATCATTCCTAGAACTTAAATTCTGTACAATCACCTCAAGTCATTTCTCTCATCAATCTATTCGCTAGTTGTCATCCTTGTTACAAATTAATCAATTAAAAGGTCGAAAGGAAACAACTTGTAAATACCTAAAGAAAAAACATTTTCTTTTCCCATCCTGACTTAAAGTTACTTTTAAGCAATGAAGCATTTAAAGGCAATAAATGTGGTCTATTCTTTGAAAGTGATGAATTTTTTCTGCAGCTGCACGAATCATTCATCGCAGGATTTTCAATTATTTGAATTCTCAGTACTTAATGCAATCTCAGAGTAATAAGATGCCATTCGGTTCTGAAAACGGGTTTATTATTTTTTTGTTCCATGGGATGAAAATTGAAAGAATGCTTACCTCTGAAATCGAAGTAGTTTCTCTTTTATTCTCTGTAATACGAGTATAGCCGAGTTTCCTGGATGCCCCTTTTCCGCAAAGTACTCTTGCTTCCATCCCCATCCTAGTGTAAAAAGGAAATTTTCTTAAGAAGCACTAAATTTTTTGAACCATCATGGGTTCAACTGTGGTTAGTGCTTTTTGCTTGTTGCTAGCATTGCAAGATTACAGTCCATAGCATTTTAGAGTACCTTCTCATTTTTCACTCGCTTGATGGGCTAGTCATTATATTCAAAAATTTTCTCCTACTTCCGGTTAAAAGTATCCTAAGTAGGTGACTGCGCCTACCGCTTTTGAGGTGGAAGGCACTAATGACCCTGCAACTCAACTTGTAGCGGTGATTATTTGGCTTTAAATCACCCTTGAAACTGTTATCAATAGTGTTTTGCATCATCAAAGCCCTTGTGATAGCAGCTCAGAGCTTTTCCCAAATCACGATTTCGAGCTTCTTTGAAAGTGGCATGAGAAGCTGAGGTTTGCACGAAGCTTTTCCATTCCTTTAAATATCATACAAGTTGTGATTTTTGATGAAGAGTTGTCTTTTCCACTAAAATATTTCTTGGGGTTATTTTTTATTTTTTTTTAAGTCTTGACTCCTCTCAGATTCCATAAATGTCATCTTTCATAATGGCTGAAAAATCTAATTAAAGACCCATACCATTAAACTTGCTGAAAACTTTGCTAATTGTTGGAACCTTCTAACAATCATAGTGGAAGGTGCTTCCCCTCCGCGCTCCTCCCACCGAAGCCAGGAAAATGTTCATCATTTAAATACTAGGCCTAATAGTCATAAAATAAAACTTGTAGTCTTAGTCATCTGTATGTGTGAGTGTGTGTGTATGTTTGTGAGTGTGAACATTTGATCAACTATTTTTTTACTCTCCTCAAACTTTTTCTTCTCTCTTTACTCTCACTAACACACTTGCTTTTAATTTGAGTAGTAATGACATCTTTGTTTACTTATCTATTTTCTCTTTTGAATTTGTCTTACAAGGTTCCTCTCTTAAAAATACTTTGTCGCATCTTTGGAGTAGGTTCTTTTATCTTCCCCTCTACTTTGAATGAAATTAGATAACACCAATTTTCTTTTGTAAAGGAAAGCTTCTTGTTCGTTCTCTTAAATACTGTCTTGCAATCTGCCAATTTGCTGTCTCTAAAAGCTGATATTTGCCCATTGGCGCTGAAAACTATGTATCGTAAGAAGGGGGAAAAATTGGGTTTTCAAATTTCCAACTGTGTAGTTGCTGCGGAAGGTATCTTCAGAAGCTGTATTAATTGAATGTGTGATGTATGTTATTGCATTGTTCCTGTAACATGAGAGAAAAGCAAAAGAAAAAAAAAAAAATGTCTTCTTCAGTTAATTTTTTATTGGCATTTTCACTATTGATTTAAGCCTGACTCAGCTATTTATCACTTTTTGTCACCACAGTCATGTTTGCATCGAACTAAGTTAATATATTTGGCATTTCAACAATGCCTACTAACTATTTGTTGACATTGACCTCACAGCACCCCACAAACTGTGCTTTTCCTTACATTAATTAAGACTTTTTATGGTAGCCCAGTTGAAGACTTGGCGCAGTCTTGCGATAACATACATCACAGAATCAACTCCACAAAGCTAGCTCTTAACGTTTCTCTCTCCCTATTTCTGTCTCTATCTCTTCTTATTGTGTTCATTTTAGTTTTAAAGATTGTTTGTGATAAGATTGAATCATAGCACATTGATGTCGTACACAGTTTGCACCTGAAATGAAGGTTACCTCTAAACAGAAATAAAGCACTAAAAGCAGTCAGTATTCATACCAGGACCGTTCTTGAAGTTCAAAAATAACTTTTGACATCAGGGTGAAATTAAGAACCTGTTACAGGTACATTTACATCACCAAATACTTGTCGATACTGGAGCTGGGAAGTAATTAACTCACTGAAATTCAATGGGATCCAGACGGGAAAAGGACATCCAGTGGATCAAGGAATACTTCCTTTTCTCTCTTCTCCCATTAGAATGTGTGTGTTAGAAAAGGATAGACCAGAAACCAGGAGCAGTCACATGATTTTTGCTCTCTCTTCAATCCTTTTCCAACACATGCGTTCAAATGGCCAAAGAGCGGAGGACTATTTCCTGGATCCGCTAAAGGAAAAGTAAATAAACCCAGTAATATTTCAAGGCCGAACAGCTAATTGATTCTGATGCCAAGAGACTGGTGTCGAAGTCTGTGCTGTTGCACTGGTAAAATTTTAATGATTAATTTTATTTTCTGGCTGATCTGACATCTTGATTCTGTTGAATTTCCGTGTTTTCTACGTTCTAAAGTTGAGGTCAGTAGGTATATTGCGGATAGCTGCAGTTTGAATGCAGTTCCTAGTGTGGAGACTGAACAGTTTTATTCAAATATTTTTTGAGCTCTTAAGATTTACTTAAAACACGACTTAAAATAGTGGGACTTCCTGAACATCATAGTTCACTTTTTTCTATTTCATTCACGCTCCCGAGGAAAAAAGACTGAAACTCTCCATAAAAATCTCCAAAAAAATCTATCATCAGTTTTTTTTTCTAGTTCATCCAGATCCTGTAAAATGGTTGTTACTTTTTTGCAAGATCCAACCATAATGGAACAACTTTGCTCGTCCTATCTTTCAAGGAAAGGCAGGTTGTATTTTTTACACCTCCAATTACATGGATCGCAATCTTGCTGATCATCTAAGTTTTTCCCAGCCTCTTATCAATCTATTTATTAGTGTGTTAAAATTTCATGTCTCACATGTAACAGTTTCTATTCTTGTTTGAATAATAAAATGTAGATAGTCATACCTTCATTGAAGTGGTTCTACAGTCTACAAACAATCAATCTGTGCCTGAAATCACAGCATCAAGAGCCGCAAACCTAACATTTTTTCACTTTTTTGTGATTTTTGGGTCCTTTTCATTTGTGTCCAGAAGTAGCTTTAACTACAAGGAAATTTTCTCAAATAAATACTCATTCTAAGGATTAGAAACAAACAAATGAAAAAAATAAACAAAAAACTTCCTTGTTCAGCAAGCCTTGGTACAAATTTACTTTTTTTCGAGCCAAATTCACTCAAATTTGGTCTCTAAGGAACGAATCAGGTGGGTCACGAAGGACCTGTCAAGCATATGTGGACTAAGCACAATGTAACACTTGAGAATGATTATTCTAGCTGAGTATGCAAGAGCAGGTTAGATTCTTTTTTTAGCCGGAAGTTTCTCAATTCAAAGCATTTCATTTATTTCATTGAATAGATAGAGGTTCGGAATGATGAACTAAAACAGATTAGTTCAGACAACAGGAATCTTGAGACTATAAACTATATCTGACTTGTGTCAAGCTTGAAAGTCTCACTCTGATGTACAGGTACAGGTGATCTGATAGTAATAATTGTTTTGAGACTCAGCAAATACATCTCTTAAAACAGTTTAACAATGCAAACAGAAGAGGAAATGGATCACCAATCTGATGAATTTAACTCACTTCTTAAGCCTATCAAAGGTCTCAATGTGGAAATTATGTAAGGAGTCCATATTTTTCAAACAATGCAAAGAATGTTTAGTTTAAAATGGAAACAGACTATGATTGCCTTCAGCCTCAAATCAAATTTCAGAGAACCTATTTTTTTTTAGTCCACACTTTCTCCCGCTTCTTTCCCCGCTACCTTTCCTTGCCCATTTTTATAATATTTAACGTATTACTTTGTAATACATTATTTATTATAAAACATTCCATGACAGTTTCGTTTATCAATCACTGTCAGACAAGTAGGTAGTTGAATTAGGTATTCTTTCGCCATCATAAAATTCTGCTGGATCCATTTTTGGGATGGGAAACTATTAAAGATGTTGCCGGTCATGATCAGAGATAGGTATCGATTAAAACTAACCTAGGCACTACTACATAAGATATATTTATTTTATATTTATAAATAAAATATATTTTTATTCATTTTTATATTATATTTATCCTTTCGCTCAAATTTTCAACTTTTTGAACAAGTTTCCAAGTTTTTAGTCAGTAATAATTGCATTTTAAGCATTCTTAAGTAAGCGCTAATTGTTGTCATTTTTAATTATTGAAGTTTTTCTCAAATATTTGAATTTTTTAAGTATTTATTTTTCTAAATTTTACGAACTGAATTATAGTATATCCACTTACTCAAAGGAAATGATAAAGAAAAAAAAAACCAATTCCTATCAAATTTTAAATTTCCGCTTAAATCTCTTTCCCAATGGAGCTAGCTTCTACCGATAAATTAGTTGTAACTATCTTTTTTCTTATGATCGGGAAATATCTGAGAAAAAAAATTTAATTACTCAACTAACAGAGAAGTCGACTTTTTCAATCAAGACTCAGCAACTTGTTTTCTTTGGTTATTTTTGTAATTTTTTCTCCTAATTTTAACAACAATTTATGTTCTTACTAACTTATTTCTTCTATTTTTCCTCTATTATTTTTCTACTGTTGTATTTTTCATTACGATCAACTTTCTCATAGAATATCTTTAAATTCCCAATAGTTCAAACTTCTTCACTCTCACGTTCAATTTGTTTTGTTTTCTTGTCACGGTAGTTTCTTTCTGGATGGTACTTTAAATTGAGAATGCAAGCCCCTCATCATTTCCACATTTTCGCATTATTAAATAGTCTTCCCTCAGTAGAGTCAGAGTGAAGTTTGTTTTAAGGCGTCTATGAGATCTTGAAACAATTCTGAGTGCGTATGATTTTGAACTGCAGTTGCTGAGAGATTAAGACACCAAAATTGTGCGTTTCGAAAATTCTTCAAACGCGTTTACGAGACCTGCAGCGCTGCTCATGAATCTGTCGAGAGCCTCGTAGTCACTCCCTATTTAAAAATTTAAGAGTGTTTGTGATCTCTGGTTTGGAATCATTCCTAGGTGATCTTGGAACCAAACCGTATTCCTTGAGTTATTCATGTTATTGGCGTAGTATTTTTCTCAATTTAGAATTAGTGCAGACTGAACTAAAATAATTGTCTCTTTTCTTTGAATTTCTGGATCAAGTGAGATTCCATTACCGACTTTCAGAGCCTTCCTCACTTTTTTGATTGTCAAATGGCACCAGACAATATGTTACATCATTCAATTATCTTTCTTGTGAGGATTCAGTGAGGAGACTTGTCTCTTTTTGGTTGAGCAGAGACTAATGATTGCTACTCAGAGTCCTATTTACTGAATATTTGTTCATTTTCCAAACTGTGAATCCAGTTGAGTCATTTTCCAACCTACTCTCAGACACCTCACTTGATCTACGCCAACTATTCTTAGCGTTTTGCTTTGGTGTCTGAAATCTCTTGAGTTTATCAACTCTCGACTCACATCGTTAGAGATATTATCTTGTTAGTTCTGTTGATTATCGCAAGAAAGCAAACCTTTTGAACCTAATCTTTAAAAAAAAAAAATTACTCACTTTAATCAAATTAGACCGCATTTATATTTGTTTGAATGATTTCCTCTGTGGCTCATAAGTCATTAAATTAGTTACCACTCAAATTTCACCGTGATGGGATTTTTTCAGTTGTTTCCTTTTATTTCCCATCCTAAATCCGCCAGCTTATGTCCTCAGTTATGGATGTAAGCTCCAGAATTTTGATTATTTCGGAAGTTTATGTGGAATTGAATAGAGCTGTTAAATTGCAGCATTCGGGATAAAAATCTGCCAAGTTAATTTTGATTTTTCAAAATCTCCTGCCAATAGCTATTTGTTCATTTAGTTTTCTTTTTCTTCTTTTAAAAAAATAAGTCCGTTTACTTACATGAAAATTTTGGTCTCCTTGTTGAAAAAGAAAGAAAAAATTGTCATCATATTTTTTGTAAAATAGAATGTGTTAAAGTAACTGAGACGAAAGGAAATTGAGGAGAAATCTTTTTAGTTTTTGAATACATTCTGCCGTTTTTGGTTATACTAAGTAATTGATTCAATTGTGCTTCTGAAGCCTCCTCTAGTCCAAAGATATAAAATTGTTAATCTTCTACTTCATGTGCGGATTATATATTTAACTGTGAACTGTAACATGCAAGTTAAATTTTCCCATCAAGATGGAGATAAAGGAAGGAAGAAAAATTGAATGCAAGATGTTTAATATTGAGAATTTATCATGATCCCTAACTAATCTGTTGCATCATTTTCAGAGGCACAAGGATTTAAGTTGCAACATTTTCACTGAACAGATACCCAAATCTTCACAAGCAATCAGTAAAGGCTACTGGTAGAATTTTGGTAGCTTTGCTCAACCAACTTTCTCCGTAGATTATCAAAATTCAAATCCCGCCAATGATCAGTATGACTTACGAGCTGCTTTAGCATAGTGTTTTTACCTTTCCAAGTATTGAAATAGTTACATGTAGTTGTATATGTTATTGTAAAATATGTTTCTATTTTTTTATGTTCTTCATTAAAATTATTGTAGATGTGCATGTGATTGAAATGAGTCTACAAACTTAAAACTAAAACTCCCTCGTATTTTTTTTTTTTTTTTAATTTCCCGGAACATTCCTTGTAACAAACGAAAGCAACTCATTAAGGTGTTTTTTAATGTACATTTTAGCAATAGTACTGAAAGTCTGAGCTAGTTCAACTACTGGCAACATCTGATTTTAACGCGCCGAATTCTTTGTCATCAGTAGTGCATCAGTGACAATGTATAATGATAATGACTTTATTACTTTCATAATGACTTTGCGAAACTTGGATTGACAAATGATAGAGTGTGTCAATTGAGAATTGATTTGACTGTCTCTTTTTCAAATATTATCAGTTTAAATTTAAATAACTTGTAAATAAGTTTATAAGAAAAGGGGATTAAAATTATTTCAGTAGTTCTATCAAAAACAATCAAAATAGGTTTGTTTTTTAACCCCCATTTAAGTCGATGGGATTTTTACTTCAGAGGTTTGTCCCTAAAATTTATTCAGTAACATATTTTTTATAATATATTTTTCAAATGAAGTAAGAATGTGCATTCAATCAAATTTTTCATTATTTGTTTTCCTCTAGCGTTTTTGATTAAATAAAATGTTATCTTCAACCGAGTTGCAGTCCATGACGCTACCTTTAATTTTTTTTCAAGCTTGAAATTTGAGGATCTGTCTCATCGTTTCGATGTAAAATATTGTATCTTTGTTTTTATTTGTTTTAAATTATGGTCAGGAACTGCTGCTTCTAAGTTTTCATTGACTTGAAAAGAAAGAAGGAAGCCTTATTCATTCCAAAATTATGACTTCATAGCAAATTCTTTCGTTTTTCTTTTGTTTTCATCGACCAAAAGTGGAAAACTCAGTTTTCGAAAGAATCAAAAAAAATTCATTATCTAAATTTCCTAGGAAAATTTTTAGCCAATAGATAATTTTATTAAGAGTTGAGTTTATGTGAAAGGTTAGATTTTGTTGGTTTTGAAGTTTGATGTGTGTATAGTTTGGCAGAAATATCTCCGAATTTGATTCTTGTTTCAATTTAGATCCTCTTTAAGTAATAATTTGTTTTCGGATTCATCCAAGTTAAAAATTTAAGATTTTTTTTTTTTGGCTGTATACGTATTGTAACGTGTTTTTCCTTTTTGTTTTGTTCTTCTTTTGAATTGGCTTTAAGTCTAAAAAATTTGAAAAAAATTTGAAAAAAAAAAAAAAAAAAAAGATAGAATAAAAAGATAGATAAATTTTACTCAGAATTGTTGGAAAGTTGATGGATTGTACTAAGCTCTGTGTTAGGAAATAAGTGTGTTGATTAAAATGTAAGAAAAGTTTTTAAATTTAGCGAAGTATTAAAATGAAGTCAAAGAGTGAAAAAGTTTTCCTTCCTTTTTTCCCTGTAGTAAGAAACTGAGGTCTGATCATCAATGAAAATTACAAGAAGCGTTAGACTTCTGATTTTGTTTTTTTCTTTCTTTTTCTTTCTTTCTTTCTCTCATTGTTGCATGTTATTTTCTCCTTCTCATCTGACATTTTCATTTAATGATTAATGTTTCGGAGTTTATTTGTATACAGAATCAGATGAGTGTAATTGTATTCAGAGTCGGTTGAGTATGTATGAAAACTATTATTTTACTTGAAAAATCAAGGAGCTTCTTTTTTTTCGGTGACCGAATGCTGTAACTCCTTTACTACTTTTTAAATTTTATTCATTTGCGATAAATCTTAATCAAGCCTATTTTTTCGGTACTTTTAAAGTATTCAGGATCCAGCCTTTCAGAAAATTTGAGCCCCAGTGTGCTACAAATATAGTAATAACCGTATGACTCATTGCAATATTATACATTTGGGAGGGAAGAAAAGTTAGCTAGTTATTATTTGCACGGTTCCTTCTCAAAGTTTCACCATCCATCAAAAAAACAGAGCTAATTTAACATGAATAAAAAGAGAAAGTATTGCAAATGAGACATTTAAGCTGATCCTCGATACCACAGTATTTCCTTTATTTTCTGGTAGGTAGCTAGAGTGATATTTAAAACCCATGAGATATCGGTATTGTGTAGCACAAGAATTACCGAACTGAAACATAAACTAACTGGTCACCAAATAAAATATGCTTTCTCTAGAGGTTCTAGCATTCAAATCCTTGTTACTGTTTTTCAACTAGATTTTGCGAAAGATTACTAATGTTACCAAAAAGTTTGTTCTTTGCCTTGCCTCAATACTCTGACTGACTCAGTGGCAAAGCGAATAATCTGGCATTCATTGTTTGACAATGTTGCCAGTTTTAATGCTATGTACGCCACTGCTCTGACTACAGAAACCAACCATGACTATAACCTAAAAATGTTCTCAATGATCATATACCCAGCTCTCTTCAGTGTACGTAGTTTCAATTTTATCTTCCAACAACAACACCCCCCCCCCAAGTAAAATGAATGTAAGCATTCTAAAAATTAAGGATTTCAAAAAGAAAGTTTAAAGAAACCGAAATCATGTTTTCAGTACTTGATAGACTCTGCTTGTGTTATATATTGTATATTTTGTTCGTGCCAGATTAGGTGTGTTATTCATTTAAAAAAATTTTAAAATTTAAAGAGTGGAATAAACTATTTCCATTTTATCTCGCAGTATTCATTTATATCAGGAGTAGTTTTGCCATTGTCAGAAAGTTTGAAAATGAATGTAGAGTTTGATTATTTCTTTGTTATCCTTTTTCTCTATTATTTATTTATTTATTAATTCATTTATTTATTTATTTTTCACCTTTTTGTAATGTTTCATCATGATTATTTTTATTTACTTTATTTTTTTATCTGTACATTTATTATTCTTTCAAAAATTGACTTCAGTAGAAAAAAAAACAATGCACTAAAGTATATGCTCATTTTTTCCTAAAATATTGAAGTTTCTTTGTTTTTTGTTTCAAAGTTTGAAATGTTTATTCTGCAGAAAAGACAGAAACTAATGAAATCTTAAAATCATTATTCTCTGTTTTTTTTTTTTTTTTTTTTGAGCCTTTATTTCGTGTTTTAATTCATTTTTTGTTTTCTCTTCTCTTTTTGTTACAAATTTCAGACTAAACTACGATCAAAGTAACAATGAAAAATAAGTCAAAAGCATAGTAAGAGACAGTGCATTTGTAACTTTTGCTTGTCATCAGTTTATTTGTTTAAATTCATTCAATTCTGCTTTGGTATTTTTTGTGATTGTCCCTTTCCTAATTTTTTTTTTTTTTTTTTTTTTTTTTTTTCACTCGCAAAGTGAAGAGTTGCTTGTAACCATAAATGACTGAAATTAAAAAGCAATAATAACTACCAATAAATTCATTTAACTTAGTTTATTTTCTGCTTACTTCTGATTTACCTATTTTATTTTGTTTCATTTTCTTTATTTTATTTTATTATTTTTTAAGTAATGAGTTATCAGGTAGTTGATTTTTTGTTTATTTTTTCCAATCTGAACATTCTTACGGAAAAACTGCTCAGCATAGGTATAATTATTATTTATAAAGTAATATCATTATTTATTTATATTACAAAATAAACATTTTCAATGTATTCACAGTGTTTTTACTTTTCTTTGCCTTATCCAAACCCATATCGAACCATTTTCTTTTTTTTAATAAATATGTATTTTCAGTATACAATGTACAAGTCATCATCAGAAGTTACAAACCTGTGATGTATTAACTGTAAGACAGAGTTGAGTTGGTAGTCGTAAAGTTTTGAATAATATTTCAACAGCAATTAGAGTCGATTTTTAATGAATCAATGATAATGGAAGTTGAATTTTATTATTTTAGACACAAGGTCATCTTTGATTTTTTAAAAATCCACTCGGATTAATGTTGGATCACAATTGAAAAAATTTATGAATCCCAAGTACTGGTACTCGCAGGATTCGAGTGCTACCCCGTTTGCCCAACTCTGCCTTACGAGGTCCTTGAGGGTGTTGCGTAAACTTAGGGGGCTGACACATAAAAGAAAGTTAAAAAAATGAACTGTAATTTACGTACTAACAATTATTTGTATTATCGTAAAATACCACTACTTATCCCTGTCTGTTATTTATCAAAAAATTATTTCGCATTGTAGAAGACTTTAAGTAGAGTCATCTTAGACCTGGGGGTTTGCAATCACTGCTGCTAAAACTCTATTGGGCAGCAGCACAGCATTGATCAAAATTTTCAATAAAATTGATATGATGAAATTTGCAATTACTAAAAAAAAAGAAAACCAAGAATACCAATCTTAATTAAGGAGGAGGGAGAGGAAAAAAAAATTATAAATAATTATGAATAATATTAAAATAATATATTATTTCTTAATTATAAATTAGGAAATGATGTTCAAGGTGATTATAAGAAAAGGGCCTTTTCAGAATTTTTCGAATTTAGAAAGTGCAATTTTCTTGGCAAACAATCAAGAACAAAAATCGAGCCACAACTTGGTACTATGAACTTGTGAAAATGCCCTGACTCATTGGGTGGGTATTTTTTTCATAGTCACCCTGTGTACAAGCAGAGCCATAAGTCCTGCGTCGACGATTCGACGCAACTCGCACTACACATAAAATTAACGCTCTCTTATCTTTCTTTTGCTTTGTTCTCTCAAGACCGAGAAAGGTTCAGGCTACGTGTAGCGCGGTATGCGTCGAATCGACGACGCAGGACTAATGGCTCTGCTTGTACATATGTATATTGTATATCCTCTTATGACTCAAGCGAACCTAGATACCAACTAAGGTAGAAGTTTCACTCAAGTGGTGAATGGCTCTGCTAATAGAATGAAACAGCTCATGCGAAAACGTCCGATTTCCTAATTAATTTTTATTGAGAAGACATAAGAAAATGAAAAAAAAAAAACAAGACAAGGGAAACAAGAGTAAAACAAGCCTGATAGGTACTTATACAAACGTAGCTTCTTCTTAAGACTGATGTACGCTCACAAAGAAAAGTGAGGAAAGGGTTAACGAAAGGGTCAATATGTAGGTATTCAATTTTGATGAATTTTGGGATTCTGATCGGCTAGCCGTGAATAGTTTAAAGTTATGAACTGAGGGATTTTGTGAAGTTCACCAAAAGTAACAACATGTATAGTTTGCATAATGGCTAACATTGCACTAAGCGATCGATAATGTGGCATTGCAATTGATGCAAGTCAACTTCAGCTTCGGTGTTGAGAGGTTTGTCAAATCTTAAAATATTCATGGCTAGATGCTTGCTATTCCAAGATTGTGCATCTTCTCCTTGATTATCTAAAATACTGAGTGTGTTTACTAAAGCAGGGGTTTTTCAGGAAAAAAGCATTCATTAAAGGAGAAATTTAATTTAAAAATTTCGTTTCACTGGAAGTCATGGGTAATCTGTTTGACGAAAAAACAACTGCACAATCTTTGCAACTCGCTTACCTTGTTATACATCTCAATGCTTCATATGACATATCAAACGCAGCTCTCTAATTAGTTATTACGTAATAAAATTCCAACTGTAGGTATAAGTGAAAATTTCATTTTCTCAATAAATGGTGCTTATGGGGTGTGCCTAGTGCTTACTGAGTAAAATCGTCAGAATGGCTAAAACTGTTTGATAGATTTTGGGCAAAACTCAATAGTAATAACATTTCATACGCTCCCGTAAAAAAGACCGGAAATTTATATTTTGGCGGCATCTGCAGTTACTCGATGACATTTCGTGTTGACTGGTGAATGTGGCATTTGATTTGTTTTAGGTTAGGTTGTCATGTTTTTAATTGTTATCAGCGGATTGTGGAAATGTGAGGCCGCCGAAATTTAAATCTTTGTCCTTCTAATATTTATGTGCTTCTCTATCACCAGGACCCTGTGATTTTTATCCTCTCACTCATAAATGACTTCAATTTTAATGGACTCCTCAAATTCTTTCTCCAAACAAATTGTACTCTGATCATCAAGATGCCTCTGCCTCCAGCACTCGCTGCCCGACTCTCAAAGCGAGGAATCGTTCCTAAATCTGTGGAAGTGGAAGGTAAACACCATTCTATCCTAATCCTTGTTTGAAATTCGCGTTGGTGTTCATGAAAATACTTAAGGTGAATCCTGTGCAAAAAAATTCAAAAAGATTAAAATTCGCTTGATTGCGCTACTGTTGCGCGCTCTCTGAAACCAAAGATTGGCCGCCTTTGATCGTCATTTGCAGGAGTTCAAGTCAAGTTTTCGAAAATGTTTGAACAATGCCTTCAAGATCAAATCCTAAGGAGCATTTTGATATCATTCCGAGCTTTCTACGGCCAATTTTTCTGGTCAAAAGGACTGGCAAGAAATTGCGAGTTTGAAGGTGTTGATTGAATTAAGAAATTGCCAGTTTGAAGGTATTGAAGGTATAGAGTGTGCTTCAGGTTCTTTTTTAGGAGAGTAACAATAGCCCCGAATAAATTGTCAGATGTAGCATAGGTCCTTTTAGTGTAAAGCTAAACATACATCTATTTCTGATTTCAAATTCTGGAACCTATTATGTTTGATCAGAACAGATTATTCTCTCAAGAATCAGTAATTTGTTTACCTGCTGTCAATTATTAAATCCATTATTTTGTAAAGGATTATTATTCTATGTATTTGCTTTGACCCTCTTAGTTTCAGACGAACCTAAATTAAATGCTGTCAAAGATGATGAAGAAATCATTGCGGAGGACTATGACGATCTCAAGAAGAAAGAAGAGTTGATGAATAGTTTGAAACAATCCTTTGGGCACTCAGACGAAGGAGAAAAAAGTGATGATGAGCCAGTTTCTGAGGCGGACATGGTCAAGCGAAAATTTAGAGTAAGTTATGGCAGTCCGTTCGTATGTTGTTCAAGCGTTGTGGGAAGGAAAAACTGAGTCATTTAATGGAAACTCTTACACATTCCTCTACACCTCTTTCCTCTTATTGACTCATTTTTGTGGAGCCTTCAATCCTTCGCCTTTTTTGCCTCCATTAAAGCTTAAATCCAAAGACCCAAAGGTAGTTCGTGAGCTACTTTCCGCTAAACTCAGAATTCATCGAGAATTGCTGTTTAACGGCATGCGTCTCTGAATTGCAATTTCTCACTCGACTCAGCCAAGTATTTCTCTAGCCAGAAGCTAAGTCAGGGAGATCCCAAGGAAAGTCTCTGCAGTGGCATAACTTTGAAACTTGGGCCCTCACCGCAGATTGAACTGGAGGGCCCCCCGCACCTTCCTACAACAGAATCGGCATGCCCTAAAATAACTCATTGACCTCAACAGCCCCCCTCCCCCCCATCTGCCAGCACGAGAGCCAACATTTTTAAGGCCCTGAGCTTTCAAAATAGTGATAGAAAGATGGAAAGATCCCCTACAGTTGCTTCAGGGCAACCATAAGTGAAAGGGGCCCTTTTAGCTCTTCCTCACCGAACCTCTGGTGAAGAAGAGGTTCCTAAAGTCCTAGGAGACAGAATTATGAGGCTTACTTATTTGGAAAGAAGGGCCTCACTTCAAACAGTTATAGCGCCTGATTTCAGAAAGATCTGCGTTTTTAGGAAAATACATATACTTACTTAACTTAGGAACAAAACAGAACAGAAAGCCTTCTCCTCTCCTTCTTTATTCTTTCTGTTTTTCTTTTTTTCCTTTTCTTTCTTTTTCCCCCATTTTATCGTTTTGCCCTCTTTTCTTTTCACCTGGCTGCGTTGAGGGCCCCCAATCATTCCGGACCCCACCGCACCGCGGTCCCTGCGGCCCCGTAAGTTAAGCCACTGAGTCTCTGCATTGCACCCTTAGACCCAGGGGTTCCAAATTCTTAGGAAAATAGAAATTATAATGAATGGTTTTGAAAATATAAATCTTTCTAACATAAGTGGCAAGTACTGTATTTGATGCTATTTAATCCAGTTGCTTCTTACACTTTCAGGGGTACCCTGGTTGTCCGAATAAATCCAATATTTACCATGAATGCTCAAAATTTTGTGAGGAGCGTTGGGGAGAGGGTCACATTGAGCCTGACCTTCGCTACTTACATCGAAGGAAACTTTTACTGGAAAAGTTTCCATTACCCATCAACTGGAAGGAAATTTTTGACCCTGGAACGTAAGTCCTATCATAACATATTTATCCTCGTAAGGCAATTCTTTTTGCAGCTGATCCAAGGCATGAAGTAATGGGTCTGTTGTGAACTTTTATCACAGTGACTTTGAGTTTTAATTCTAATGTATAATGACTCAAAGCTAACAATGCAGGCTTTCCTCTCATTCTCCTCCATAGTCAAGAACTCTATTATTCTATTGTGAATTGCTGCATTGTCTCTGGAATCACTGCTCTAGCACAGCTAGTTACTTTATAAATCTCCTTTTTCAGTATCGAGAAAGTGACAAATTACGATAAGAATCCCCCATAGCACCTGTATTACAATGCTATGATGACTGTGCATCCTAACCTTTTATTAAGTTAACAGGTGAATTTCAGAAGTTTTAGGTGTCGATCGTTTTTTTTCTGGGTTTCACACTAATACCGAAACTTAATACTGCTGTCAAAAATGCGTGCAAAAGCCCTATTAACAATTGATTAAGAGGGGAAAAAAGAAACTGATGGTAATCATAAGAGGCTTTAGCCAGCAATAAGGTTTTTAAATGACTTAAAAAATGTCTTGATTTCCCCATCCTTGAATTAGGTCTTTTGGGCTGCAGTGGAACATTATTAAAGAGTTGGATTGATTGCCAAGATTCTAACATTGGAGTTTAAGGGAGATAGCTAGTGCTAGTGTTTTGCCGGATATCCGGTCTGGCCAGATATTTTAGAAATTCCAATTGTCCAGTCAGGGCCAGATAACCAGAAAATTGGATTGAATGACAAACATTAGAAACCCCCATTTTTTTCTCTCACTGACATGAAACTGACCATAAATTAAAAATAGATTTTTACCCTAACAGCATGGAAGTCAAATCTTTTTG
Source organism: Trialeurodes vaporariorum (assembly GCA_011764245.1). Lineage (NCBI taxonomy): Eukaryota > Metazoa > Arthropoda > Insecta > Hemiptera > Aleyrodidae > Trialeurodes > Trialeurodes vaporariorum. The sequence continues at coordinate 48,128,694 of VMOF01000320.1, forward strand.
TTATTCTTCTTATGTGTGTCGCTAAGTGGAGGGAGGGGGGGATCAAACTATCTCTCAACTTAACTCCTCTCTTGTCAATAAGGTATCAATAAGGGGAGGCAATAAATCTGGATTACGTTTCACGTAGCGTTCCATGATTAGACCACCCCAAACCGACAAAAAGGCTTCTGCTCCATACATTACTTAATTCAGAAGGCACTTTTAATTATTGAAATATCCGGTATCTGACCGGATACTGAAATTTACTATTTGGTATCAGGCAAAATTGTTACCCAGCGTAACCCTAAAGATAGCCTAATTATCTTGCAATCCATGGGGCTGTTGCGAGGGTCAGAAATTTTGTTTTTTTTATGAGGAAAATGAGAAAACTTAATGGGCTGAAAGCAAAGGTCTTTGGTTGTTTTTGTAAATGGTTCCAGAAATACAATATTGTAAGGTTGCAAAAAATTGTGTGTGTCCTGACTTCATCACTGAGGATTCTCTTTTGAAACTATGTATTTTTGGCCAAAATCGCATCTCTAGTAATGAAACCTGGTTAGAGACCAAAGGCACCTTTGTTTTCAGCTCACAAAGTACTTTCTCGGTGCTTACTGAAAACACCAAAATTCAGACCCTTGCAACTGGCCCATTGAATGATTTTAACCTTTTCATTGCCGAGTTCTTTTGAATCCGGAAGTTCCGTGACACAAAAAATGTTGCCAGCGCCTTTATCGCGTAGTTCGTACTCTTCCCGTCAGATAGAGTTTATGGTTTGCTTTGTTTCGTGCAGATGCGGCAGCTGTACAGGCGGCGAAAGTGCAGGAGCAACCGGATGAGCATACTCGTCGAAGGCACTGCCGTGCACCATTGCGTTGGACGAGTATACTCGTCGAAGGCAGTGAAAAGGTTAAACTTTGTAACCACTCACGCCTGACCCCATTTGGAATTTTCTCTGTATTCCTTATGGTTAATCTGACCCTAAATGAGTCTTACATCAAAAATTAAGGACAGTATTTTACCCTAAGTTACAAGTTTCTGTATTAACCTGCTTGAAATTTTTTTGTTTTGTTTTCTAGCGGTAGATTTTACTATTGGGACTATGAAACAGACAACGTCTGCTGGTTACCTCCGCTTCATCCTAAAGCTATAATTAGTGAATCAGCAGCCCACATCAGAGAAGAAAGGTACCTTGTGGCTGGAGACAATCAGGCTGATGATGATGCTGGTGATGCTGATGATAATGACAGTGATAAGAATGATGATAATTCCAGTGGGTCAGAGTCAGACAATGATTCCGCGGCAAAGTCTCATAGTGAGGATGATTCTGAAGATGTAAGTGGATTATGTCGGTTTTTAATATTTCCTCTTCAAGAACATCCTCTTCTACAAAAATTACATTTTTATTACCTTCCTCTTGTTTTTCTTGGTCAAACATTTTAGAATTTTCTATTTTCAAATCAGAGGTTGTTTGGGTTTTTGGAATAATGTCCACATTATAAAATGTCCAATAAATGCGTCTAAAGCCTGAAAGTCCCAGAAAATTTAGTCCTGCTACGAACATGTCCGAGTCTAAAAAAAGTCCAGTACACTTTTTATCCAACGCATAAAAAGGTCCGCTGCAATTTTTGTGCAACATCAAATAAAGTCCAGCGTAAAAAAGAGTCCACAACAGTTATTTTTGCCCAACACGGAAATAGTTTAGTAATGGCCTTGTCCTATTTTTAAAATAATGTATTGCTAAGTACACTTCATTGTTATTTCAATATTCCTACTATCTAATGCTTTATTTATTTTTTAGGTAAATGTTGGATATTTTTTTATTTTTACTGGGCCTAGAAATTCTTTTCAACAGAACTTATTAGTACTGTTTGACTTACAGCATCTTTCGACGTAATAGAATTGTGGACATTTCCTATAAATTGTGTAGAACATTAAGTCATTTGGACCAAAAATTACGTTGAACATTAAATTATTTGGACGTAAATTTACACTAGACGTTTCTCAACTTGGACATCAAATTACTTTGGACGTTACTTCTCAGTGGACAGTTTTCTTTATAGACTTTATTTTCTTGGACATTAATTCTGGCCACCGTTGTTTGATCCTCTTTTTTTGTGGGGGGCCAATTGTGAAATGTGCATAAGGAACTATCGATGGCCCAAAAAAAAAGCCTTACAAAGTAGGCAAAAAACTACAAAAATAGTCGTTTTCTAGTAAAATCATGTATCAGGTACATAACCATTTATTCGACTGTGCTTTTCTCCTTGAATGTGCAATTTACTCTTCTACTAAACCAATAACAAGAGGATGATCTTTAAAATGGTTTGCAATTTTTAGGAATCGGACGTATGTAGAATTGGAGGTTCGAGCAACTAACTGTCCAATAGGGCAATAGGGCAATAGATGAATAGATGAATAGATATTAAATAAATAACAAAAACAAACAAAGAAACAAATAAACAAATAAACAAATAAACAAACAATGAAACAAATAAACAGAGAGATTAAGTAATAAATAAATAAATTTTCTTTCTCCTAGTTCCAGAACTTTCCTAAAACTAGTCGATTAACCTTTTGCACTCCATTTTTGTTCCCCCCAATCGCTGCTGGTACTGCGCCACCCGTTGCCGAGACACAGGCTAGTAATTTTAGAAACATCCGCCAGAGGGCTGCACATGATAGGAGAGTCGGGCCACACCCGACAGTGGAGCTACGAAAGCTCAAACTTTACGTCGGGTCCGGCCTGACAGTGGATATAATATCGGCATTTTTTCAATGTCCGGCCGGACCCGACACTGGAGTGCAAAGGGTTAATTTGAAGTTTTTACAAGATGAAAGGTTTTTTTCCAAATGTGATTGATGTTTGAAAAAATGCATAGCCAATTAGGCTATAGTTCTACAAATGAAGCATTCTTTTCTTCTGACAGAATATTTAAATCAATTTCCTGATCAAAGGTATGGTTGCCTCTCCTATTTTTTCAGAGCGACGGTGAGGAACGCAGGCGTGAAGAAAAACGGCGTAAACTTGAAGAACATGAAAAAGCAAGAGCTAAAGGAAGGGCGAAGAAGAAAAACAATGACTTGGATCCTATGGATCCTGCTGCATATTCTGATATTCCCAGGTATGCATTCTTTCATTCCTTTTTGAAAGTCTTTTCCTAGCTAGCTGATCTGCTGTTTATGTAAATGCCTTACCCCTGTGTTCGGCTGTTTTTCAAGAGTTTTAATATTTTCTGAATCATACTGAAAAGTGTGATAAGCTTTTCCCTAGTTTAATTCCTCCAGGCCTGCAGAATATTCTCTATCCGGCAATCTCGGATCGCATGATTGGTGTGGCAAAATAGGAAATTTTATGGCAAATTGTGGCAAAAATTAAAAATTTTGTGGAAAATTGTGGCAAATATTGAAAGTTTTGTGGCAACCTTTTTGCAGAAAGTGTGGCAAAACAGAGTTCATGGGGCAAAAAAAATTTTAGAATTACAGAAGAATACAGAGGTTGTGGAAGATTCTGTAGGCCTATATTCCTCCTACTTTAAGGAAAAAGTGTCAAATTTATTTTGACCACTAAAATTGACCTTTTGCTCAATGCGGCATGTACGAAATGTAGTAAAGCGGTAGGAATAAATTCAACATCATCAGTAGTGTCACTAGGGGCAGATAAACTCTCCATTCCATCAGATATTCTGCCATTGGTAGGATTCCTAGCCGGTAAATTACGGTCTTTCATCGCTTATAACCTAAAATCTAAAGAGAGCATTGCTCTGGTGGATGATTCATTAACTGGAGCTTCCTGGCTACTCACAAAAATAGTGCAGCAAACTGATCAGGGACTTCATATTAAACTGATCCATAAAGCTGTACACAAGTGATGCTATTAGGTGAGAGACTGAATTCTTTCAAAAACCATTTTTCAGTTGCTCACTGTGTACAGGTGTCACCGGAGCAACCTTTTCTTAGCAAGCATGTGGACGTTGGTTTTCGAACGCCGTCTGCTTCAAATTGGTCCATCACCCATTTGCGTCTCTTGTATAACTACTACCATTTATGCTATCATGAATGATTGTTGCCCATTGACTATTAAAAAAAACTCTAAGAACTCGCGATTAACTTATAGCAAGGAAATTACTGACCTCAGTGAAGAGAAAAAACACTTTTATTTCCTGTATAAAACAACAGGGCAAAAATCCTTCAAAAAAGCTAGTAACAAAGCAGAGAAGAAACTTCAAAAGAAGCTTTACCAAAATAAAGCAATGTTTTATAGTCAACGAATTTAATCTGCAAAAAATAAATTGAAGCAAATTTGGAATATCATAAATTAAGAAACAAAAAACGATGGTAAACCTTTAATTGACTCCTTGTTCTTGAAGGTCAGTTAATCACCGATCCTTATAAAATTGCTAGCGCCTTTAATAGCTATCTGTGTAACATTTCCTCAAACTATTCATCATCTCTTAATATTGACAAATCCCTAGTTATTTTAGCTGCATACTGCCCCATCTCAGATTCCATTGGCAAATTCTCATTTAAGATGATTCCAGGGTCGATTAGTTCCAACCGTGGACACCACGTCGCGCTGCTCAAAAAGTCAGCAGTTTTTTGTTAAATTTAACGAATTCGCGCTAAAAACACAAATTTGAGAAACGTCAGCACCTGCGAGCATACTTTAGGAAGATACCCTGAAAGTTTCAGGCTGAAACATCCAAAAATAAAGCCGGAAATTATGAAAAACGAAACTTCCCGTAAGCCGCAATGAGTGCGAGTGAGGCAGATAGACGTATCATCACTCGCGCTCACTCTCACTCACTAAGCTTATGGCGAAACGAATTTCATAATTTACGGCTTTAATTTTAAACCAATTTGGCTCATTTTGGGCTCAAAAAATCCATAAAAAAATTTTGCAGGTGCTGACGTTTTTGGATTTTGCGTTTTATCTATGGTTTCAGTTTAAAACGCCAAAAACACGTCTTTTCCAAAAAGCTACCAGTGGCGCTATCCATCGGATTGAAATCTGGAAAAGTTTCGCCTGGAATCACCTTAATCTGGTCACTTTAAATGAGCTTAAATTTGTAACAAATGACTTAAAACCAAATCAGTCTGACAAACACGATTACTTGCCCACTTTCATTTTTAAAGATTTCTTTGACATGCTTGGCCCCTTGCTATTAATTTTAATAAATGACTGCATCAAGCAAGGCATTTTCCTAAAGTCATTAAAATTGGCTAAAGTTACTCCTATGTACAAGAGTGGGGACAAACAGCATACCAGTAACTATAGACCAATATCAGTTTTGCCAACGCTCTCAACAATTTTTGAAAAAATACTACACAAACAACGTAGTTTTTATTTTGAAAGTAACAATTTGCTTAACCAACACCAATTTGGATTTAGAAGGGGAAAATCTACGATACAAGCAATCCAAAAATTAGTGGATCTAATCTATTCTGCCTTTGAACAAAAAGTCATAGTATTTAGCCTACACTTTGATTTGGCAAAGGCATTTGACCTCATTAATCACAAAATGCTTCTCGTCAAGCTCCAGCACTATGGACTTTCTCAAAGCGCATTAAAGCTAATGACATCCTACCTTAGTGATAGATTTCAAGTTGTCAAAATTGTTTTAATTAATGGCCCCATCTTTTCAGATAAAAGGGAAATTACCACTGGCGTTCCACAAGGCTCCATACTTGGCCCTTTACTCTTTATCATTTTTATAAACGATCTGCCTAAATTTGTAAAAATTCCAACATTCATGTTCGCGGACGACACAACCAAAGTTGCTCTTGGTAAAGACTAAAGATGCCTTAAATGGAATGATATTAGCATGTGATCAGATATGTCTTTGGTTCTGCATAAATGGCCTATTTGTCAATCAGACAAAAACTAAAGCCCTTAGTTTTTTGCCTGCTTCCTCGACATCCTCACCACTAGATCATTTTAATACTAATGATGGTACTATCATTCAGTTCCAAAGTGTTGTAAAATTTTTAGGAGTTGGTGTTGACTTTAATCTAAATTGGAGTTGTTATCTTGACACATTACGAAGCAAATTGCAAAGACTTATGTGGGCTATCAGGAACATTCAAAGAATTACCAACAGAGAAACTGCACTTGTGTACTACCATGCCCGTATCCCTTCTCATTTGAGATATTTGATTATATTATGGGGAAGAAGTAGTTTAGCCAATAAATTGTTCATTGCTCAAAAGAAAATCTTAAGAATAATATTCAATCTCCCTTACAACCACACTTGTGAAGATTTGTTCTACCAACACATGCTTTTTACTCTACCATCTCTTTATATCTATGAATTCATCAAATTCTCAGTACTCAATAACCTTATCAAGCCAGCAGATCTACTACCCTCACATCGCTATTATAGTAGACACCAGTGGCGGATCCAGAAAATTTTTCTGGGGGGTTGGGGGGGGGGGCACGCCTGTGAAATGTTGAAATTTGAAGCGCTGGTAGAAGCAATTTCGGGCTATTTTCTATTGAAAAAAGGCTAAATTTGAGGCTTTTGGGGGGGGGCACAGGCTGCCAGGAGAATTAAAGGGTTTGTTCAGGGAGAGCGAATTCTATCTTTTCATTTCTAAATTAGAGCAATACCTCCGAAAGAATCCCTACTACTCTCTACAACAATTTCTAAATTGATTCATAAGAATATTTATTTCTTTGTTATTCATACAATTGTAATTTGACTTGTACCATGGTCACTTAATTGTGACCTCAATGTACTCATAAATAGATTGAATTAAATTAAATTAAATCATATCTGTATGGAAAGCCATAGACAACAAGGAACATTGAACGGTATCATTGACCTCTTACCGCAATTTTTGATTACAGCTTATTTTTTCGCAGTGCATCAAAATTTATGAAGCATACTGTCAATTAGATTATCTCTTTCAAATGTATCCTACAATATTCAAATCTATATCCACCATCAGCCAATATTCTTACTCCCGTGCTAAATACGTAAATCTGTTTTTTTAAACTAAATTATTGTATTTTTGTGTTTTGTTTTATCAGGGGTAAATGGACGGACGGTCTTAGCAAAAATAACGAAGCAAAAACTGGAGTCGATGTCACTATTTCTGGGCCCCTCTTTCAACAGAGGCCGTACCCTAGTCCAGGAGCTATCCTTCGTGCAAATGCTGCTGCCCAGAAAGACAGTAGTCGCAGGGTCGGACTGGCCAGGGCCGCTAGGCCGCGATCGCGGCCTAAAGTTTCGCTTTTTGAGGCCCAAGGGGGCCCCGCAGGGGCCTTCGATGGGGCCCCCGAATGGATAAAATGGAAAAATTTAGGAATGAAAAAAAGAATAATGTATCAAAGAAGACAGTAAATAGATTAATTATTCTAAAGGAAAACCATTGTAAGCTAATTAAGATTGCTTAATATAAGGATTGAAAATGCATCGAGACTGGCCAAGTCCACTCTAGTCCAAGATGCAGACCGACATTTGGAAAATCTGGGGCCCCCGAACGTTTAAAAAAGGAGCCTTCGAATGGATTAAAACGGGGCCCCCGGTCGGGTCAAAATGGGGCCCCAAAACGGTTTAAAAAGGGGCCCCCAAACGGTTTAAAAACGGGGCCCCGAACGGTCAAAACGGGGCCCCTTAGTCCCCCAAAAAGTATCGAAAGAATAAACTGGGAAGAAAATAATAAATACTGGCAAGAAAAACGAAAAAATGACAATTCGTGTCATTGCAAGCGAGAGGCGAGTCCTAGGAGTCTACTATTAAGTATGTCTTATATTTTTTAAAAACAATTTTTCCTCTTTTCCTTCTTTTCAAAATCAAAACTTGCTAAAATGTTATCTCTATCTCATAAATAATTACTCGGTTCTCTCACAAATGAAACCCTAAAAAACTCATTAAAACTGGGTTTTTAGGACGTAAAATTTTCAAAATTTCCCGGGGGAGGGCCCCCGGACCCCCCGTCAACGCCTGGGGGGTATCCATACCCCCCAGACCCCCCGGTAAGTGAGGCACGTGAAAACAGATGGCGTCACTTTACCCCCCCCCCCCAAGAATGAATATCTAACTCCACCACCGAAGATAATAAGTTACTTTATTCTGGACTAGAAGCCGCAGCCGAGCATATGCTCTAGCTGATATTTGCGTGGGTTTAAAAAGGACAAAGAGAAGCCCACTGCGATCTGGATCCTTTAATAAGTCTACGTAATAACTAAAAAATAAGAAACAGAGGGGTTTAATTATATCAGTTGAAAAATAGCGTAAAAACTGCTTCGTTTTAAGTTAATTTTTAAAAAACGGTCTGAGGGGGGCCCCAAAATGGAGGGAGGGGCCCCCAAATTTACCGAGCGGCCCAACATTTAGAGAGCCAGTCCGACCCTGAGTAGTCGTTCTGATTAGCTTTTTCTCCCTGCCTTTTTCCCTTACCTGAAGGATGATTCTTTGCAATCACTTAAAGACTTTGCGACCGGAAAGAATCAGCCTGCTGTGTGCAACTGTAAAAATATATATAAAGTATGTAGCTAAACTAAAGAGATGCGGTAGAATGCAGTTCCTAATATGAATTATTCATTCTCTGTATTTTAGGGATGGGCGAATATTCGAAAACTCGAATATTCGAGCTCGAATTTTTTTTTCCATATTCGATTCGAGCTCGAACTTGAAAATCTCGAACATCCGAATATATTCGGTGGAGGTGGAGATAATTCGAATATTATCAGGAAGTATCGCATACCCGTCTAAAAATTGCACGCGAGCGCATTTTTTCGTCATTTTTTTTGTTTTGAAGAATCTGAGCGATCAAGATAACACGGTTTTCGAGGGTAGCAGATTCGCGAGTGGAGGAGAAAAGGAGATAAGGAAATTCCAACACTGCTTGCCCGCATCGGCTGCTATGAACACCCGCACACGTGCCGCAGCGTTTCGGATCTTACACTGTTGCGCGACTGCACCGGGAAAACAAAAAAAAAACGACAAAAAGCCGAGAGCGAACGCGGCGCACCATAATCTTCCCTTTCTCTCACTCTCTACGCGAATTTACAATTTAAATGCGTGTAATCCTCCTTGATTAAAATTAAAAATTAAAGAAAGGAACATGAACCCCCCGCGTTGTAACTCTGGGGCAAGCGTGCATTTCGTCGGGTAATGCGGCAACGCTGTTTTTGTCTCAGCGCCTTGTCGCTGACCCGGCCGCGCGGCGGGCGTTTCAAAGGATTTGTTGACTGTTGTTGTTTACACCGCGACATCGCGCGCACCGGGCACGAGTTTTTTTCTTTTTCCTTTTTTGTTATTACTGATTGTCAGACTATTAAAGGACTAGGTTCTTGAAAGACTATGAAAAGTTCAAAGTTTTGGGAGGTAATTTTTGTGTTTTTCTTTCTTCGTCTCTTCCCCACATCAAATTAATATTTGTCCAAAAACTTGAATACCATTAGATCATCTTACAACAATTTCTACTCTCGTTACTTGAACTGAAAGTTTTGTTGGTCAAAATTAAATATGCTGTTGTATTTTTTAGAAGATCTTTAACTAGGTTTGTGTGATGCCCAGTTTTGGGCTTGGAAGTTCGATGTCCAAAAAACATCGAAATTTTATCGATGCATCGAATCAAATTTTAACTTGTCAAAAATGAGCAATCCCTGAAAATCATGGTACTTTCGTAAACTTCAGAGATGGTTGAAGAGGAAAAAATTACTCTTAGGTCAGTTTTTAGGCAAAATATCAATAAATAATAAGTTTTGATGCATGAACCCATTCGATGGCAGGAAAACATTGTAACTTCGATTGATGCATCAAACATCAGACAAGCCTATCTTAAATATTGGGAGGCTGAATGAAACATGCTTAAGGGAATTTTTTACAAGAACTTGAACATAGAAAATGCATGAGTTTCTCAGATTGTTACTCTGATTGAAGAGCAAGATGGTTTCGGCGTTGAAAAAGTAAAAATTTTCAATATTCGAAGGGTATTCGACAATTATTCCAAAATATTCGATATTCGATTCGAATTCGAACTTTTTTGGAAATATTCGATTCGAGTTCGCTCGAAAGCAAAAAAGCCATATTCGCCCATCCCTACTGTATTTATTAGGAAAGGGGGTGAGTCGGAAAAAAATATATCTCTCGCAACTTGATTCAGTTTGGAAACTTAAGATTTAACTACGGAAGAATTTCGTGAAAGGAGATTCCAGGGTCGATTTGGAAATTTCCAAGCCCAATTGCTCCAAGATAAAGCTGGGATGTTGGAAATAAGAATACTACCGTAAGCCTCAATGAGTGGTAAGGAAGTTGGTTACTGTTAATGAATAGTCTCACTTGCACTCACTAAGCTTATGGCGATATTCCCTGCCAATATTACAGCTTTAATCCTCAACCAATTTTGTTTATTTTGAGTCCCAAAAATCCTTAAAAAAATACACAAGTGCCAACGGTCCTGGATTTTTAATTTTCTCTGTATTTTCAATTCAAACTGCCTATAACCAGAGTTGGGCAAATGGGGGTGGTAATCGATTACACGGTTACCGAGTAATCGTAATCGTCGTTCTTTTGGCGGGTAATTTTATGGTAATCAGGGCTGAAATTTTACAAGCCACCTATCATATTAGTTGCCGAAGAATTGGATCTAATCGAAAAGACCCTGAAATTTTCTATTTATCTGAGAAAAATACATTTAATTACCATCCAAAGGTTTGACGATTACCGATTACCCGGTAATCGTGTAATCGATTACACTCCTATTTGCCCAACTCTGCCTAAAACTTGACATTCCTCTGTAGTGATCATTAGTGCTATACATTGGATTGAAATCTGGAAAAGTTTTGCCTGGAATCACCTTAAGAATAAACTGTCTTTTAATTAAGCGTGATAAATTGGCCTTATTGGGTCCTAAATTTCTGAGTGATGGTGATATTTCCCTGTATTTTTTTGCAACTGCAGGAATAGAAATAAAAATGAAAATTCAAACTTAATGTTCAAAACATTGTTGCACAACCAAACCAAGTAGGGTTGAATGTAGCATTTAAGTTGGACGGAATACGAAGTGAAGAGCACTGCGCTACAGAATAATACAACCAGAACGGAAACTCTGTTGGATTTTGAAGCAAATTCATTTCGCGTCCGCCGTGTTGGGATATAGGATGTTTACATCTGGATTCGAGCTCGAAAAAAAAAATATAGGACATGATCCGCGAAATTCTCATTCTGAAATGCCAATAGAATAAAAGTGAGGGCGGAATCTTAAGATTTCTTTCCAGAATTTACAGGAATAAATGTGTTTCAACTCAAATCACACACGTCCGCCATGTTGTGATATAGGACCACAGCGTTGCCTATTGGTGCGTTAAATTCCAAACTTGCTTCCATTGGCTCTTATGGGAGTTTCCGTTCTGATTGTATTATTCTGTGACTGCGCCACATGGCTGACTCGTTTTTAATACACCTTGGTAATCATGCTGCAACGGATCAACAATGGAAGCCTTTTCCGGAAAAAGGACTCATAAAACAATGGGTGTGCTCTTTTCCGCGAATTGTGCAGTGTGAGCAAATGAAGGTTTTCAGCTGAAGAGCACACCTTTCGTTTTACGGGCCCTTCTTTCGGATACCTCTATCGGATCCAGGTAATTGTCCTTCTCTCTCTTATCCCATTAGAATTCATGTGATAGAAAAGGGTGCGAAAATCAAGCGGCTGCCCCTAACACACGCATTCTAATGGGATATGAGCCAATGCCGGAGACGGCCTCAATTATTATCCATAAGACTGGATTGCTCCCTTCTCCTTTTTTTTCAGATAAGTATGAAGTCTTACTTACCTATTCGTTTTTTGTTTTATGTTTGTTTGTTTTTAGATAAGCATCATCAATATATTATGTATATGCTTTTAAAGTTGTACCTGTAGCGTAGCTCTTGTCTCTTCAGACTCCTCTTTTGTATAGATTGGATGTAAATTTAAAGTAAAATTGTAAATATATGATTATTTTTATTTATTTCTAATTCCTTCTTCCTTTATTTTCTGCCCTCCTACTGAAATGTCACGGATTGGGTCAGTTTCAAAAAACAGAAGCTAAGTAATACCTAAATACTATGTACTAGAAACACCAGAAGTTTATTTATTTATTTATTTCTGATTTTATACAAAGCAACAAATTATTATTGTTCTGGGTACTTGTCAAGTATTTTTTTAACAAATAAGAAGACTTGAGTCCTAACCACTTTCCAAGATTTTAACAATTTACAATTTACAAATTATCTCCTAGAAATTCACTTACTGAATACATAATACGCCTTTTGAGTCAGCCAGCTTTTTACCCTATGATAAAAGAGCTCAGGATGATCTACTTGTTTAATGATTTTTGGAAGTTTATTATACAGTTTTCCTCCAATTTCTGCCAGAATAGTGCTAATTTTCTCAGGCGTTAATGTCAGAAGATTGCGTAGATTACTCGAGGATTTTTTTATTTCTCGAATTCTTGACTGCCAAAACTTTTGAGTTTAATTGTGCAAGCAGTGGCATAAGTTTTGCTTTGAAGCAACCCACAACCCACATTACTTGTAGTGTGCACCTTTCTTGTTTTGGCAAGAACAGAAGAAAAGAAATGAAAGAGTGCATCATTTTTACGTGTAATGCCAATGCCGGTTGTATAGAATCTTCAATTCAGAACTAATGCCACTGCTTGTACAGCCAATCATAAGTATAATATAGTAAGCTAAAGTCACTTGTCCCATATGATCTGAGTAGCAAAAGTCCGTAAGAAAACATTGAGGCAGATGCTTGGTCTATGGAGGTATGAATCATGTAGGGATCATTTTGTTGCTTTCAAGATTCCAATGGCTGTTAGCTTTTATATCTGAGAGGCTATAAAACTTATCAAATTAAACCCAGATGGTTTTGAAGTCTTTGGAAAAGTGTATAGTTTTAATACTAAGTACGGGATGTGTAAAAGACCTGGGAAATTGGTCATCTGGAACAACAGCATCTATGGTATTGGAGGAGGGCAACATAGCCAGGTATCGATCGAGCATTCAGTATCGCTATATTTGACACTTTGGTATGGACTATAGCACGAATCACAATTTGTAGGTATGAGCAGTGGCGTAGCGTGGAATGTGGCAACGTTGCAGTTCGTCTATTTTAACCCATGAAAAAGATCGAACAACTGGGTGTTCGGTGAACACCTTTGCATTCGACCTTTTACATGGGTTTAAATGGACAAATTACCACTTTGCCCAATTGCACGCTACGCCACTGAGTATGAGAGTTTGTTACATTAATGGCACAAGACAGACAGAATGTTGCAGTCTCATGCTATGATCATGTAAGTATGTAATTGTGACCAAACATAAGGAGTAATTTTTTTCAGAAGTTATGTAACTACACCATTTTTGAATGTCAGCACCAATGTAGAACATTAGGTACTTACCTATTTCAGCTGTTGTTCACTGTAGTTTTTAAGGAAGCGTTTTCTATAACAAGGTCGCGTCGAAGGGGGAGGGGAGGCTTGAGGGTACCCTTGCCCTCGGAAGTACTTTCCGGGGGCGACAAATCATGTAAATAAGAAAGGAAACAGGCCATACAATTTTAATAGTCTTCATCGAAGGTGCTGCAAACAGGGGCGTCATTTCAAGTTCGGCTTGGGGGGGGGGGGGGGCTAAAAATCTTATGACCTTTTTTTTTTTTTTTTGCTCATCAATATAATTTTAGAGCCAAAGAGCCGTCTTTTGGGGGCAATAATCGGATGACCTTTTTTTTTTGCTCATCAATATAATTCATGCCAGTTTTTGAGCCTGACTTCAAATCCTTGGGGGGGGGGGCAATTGCCCAGCCCCCCCTAAATGACGCCCATGGCTGCAAAATCATGGTGGACATGTAGACAAGCATAATACAAAGAAGCAAAACAGGTCGTAAAATTCAAATTCGACAATTCGCAGGAAACGAGGGCGGCAAAATTGTTGTCCCTCCCCTCCCCCTTTTACGTCGGCACGGCCCTATTCCGTAACGACCGTATAACAAAATTTTATCGCGGAATGTGCGTATAAAGTGAGGTAAAGTGACAACACTGCGCAGACAATTTTCAGTGGATTTTCATTGGCATTTGACAACACTGTTGAAGCTTATCAGCTGACAGTTGTCAATAAAGAAGTTCTGTGAAGTTCTAACCTAATAAGGAGAGAGGAGCGAACCATGTAGTAGTAATGTGGTATAGTGGTATATTATTTCAATTTTTCTTGCTTACATATCGTCTTTGAGTTGTAAGTTTGGTTGGAAGTGATGATCGATCAAATTTTAATTCTTTAGATTTTACCTGCCTCAAGTCAAGGCTTTGAGTAATTTGGTGTTTCAGTGATTTCAAAGGACTGGCAAAGAAAAGGCACAATGTGACCAAGTTTCACAGGTAAATACCTAGTTTGTCATCTTGTATTACCACTCACCAATTTTCTAAATTTGACCCTTTTAAAAGCATCGCTTTTTCTATGCTTGGAGTCTCCAACCACCCAAAATTGCTAAACTGATCCTGGTAATTATGAATTTATAATGGAAATGCTTCTTTCACAAGGTGCTGAGGTGTCGTGGTCAGCTTTGTTCAAAAAGTTTTATGTTGGCTCGGAACAAAGACTTGTCAGAAGATGGAGCTCTATCTCTCAGAAAATTAAGCAATTGGAATCACAGGAGCTTAACAAGATAAAGTGGGAAAATGCGGTTGGGTGGGTGTAGATCGCATTTATTTAGCGTAGAGTTTCAATTCTTCACTTTGTAACCAACCGCTCACTAATGCGTTTTGATGCATTTTGAAAGCAGGCACTGCTTCTTGTTAGAATCTGATGATCAAAGTATGTGAGCTCTAGTGCCTTCTGTTCCTGATAAGTTTCTTGATTTAAATTGATAATCATTTATTTATTTATTTATTTTCTTTTAGTACATTTACATCCGAATCCGGGTTCGTACAGTTGACTTTTACAACACGAGACTCATCATGAGAACCTTCCTACTCAATGCAGTTATAGAACAAGTATAGTTGAAATAGAAACGCAAAATAGTCCAGCATGTTGTGACCTAGTGACTGTTTTGGCCACACTAGTTAATCATCGGTTCGTAATAATCTTGTCTTTTGGCCAGTTTCTATGTTGGTACGTAACGTAGGCAACTTTGTGGCCAGTTTACGGCAGTGAAATCCAAAATTTGCTTTCGTTGATGATGGAAGTTTCGGTCTTGATTTTGCTATGCTGTAACCTCATTTCAGACCATGTAAGCCCTTTGTTCTGTTGGTTTCATTCCATCAAAGTTCGTATAATATTAGTCTTAAATTAGTTTCTCTTTTTATTCTAATCATTGGGTATCTTAGGAAAACTCAAAATTGAAGCTAAAAGGATTGTTTTTTTCCAAAAATTATAGATTGAAGGATTGAAGTGATTAGCGATACTTACAACAGATATTAGTACTTTTAGCTGGAATTTAAGTTATTTTCTTTTGATAACTGGTAAAGCTCTCTAAACCTACCCCTTAGACCTGACCGTCCTGACCGTCCAAATTTTTGTTAAGGTTCACATTTGTAGCTGATTTTGTTTAAACCATAGATTATTGATTCAGTTCAAGCTCTTCTGGAGTGAGCGGAAGAGAAATCCCTTATAATACTTTGTCTGATAGGCTCTGTTTTATCTTTTTATCAACCTCCATTCAGTCTACTCTTCACATCAGCTAAAATTTGATTCATGTCCAGCATCTAGATTCCTCTTCATGATGCTTATCTATCTTAATTGTTTTTGTTTCAGATTTTCTGCTCTGAGGATCATGATAGAAATCATGGACAAGTGCGGCATCTCAGAATCTAGTGAAAATTTGTCGAGTTACTCCAATCAGCTCGATGAAAATTCTTCCGCATCGAATGTTACTTTAAATGGGATCGTGACGGATTTCAGTAAAAAAATGAATTCATCTGTGAGCTCGTTGACGTCTCCTGTTGACTCAGGAGTCGTCTTATTTGACGAGTTGGATCTACCACTGGAGATAAGAAAAGTAAGCTTTTATTTTCTGTTTCAGGAAATCAGAGTGGTATTGCTTTCAAATTAGTTTAAGTGTCAGTCTCGTCAGAATGAGGGGGGGGGGGGGCTCAAGGGAGGTTTAGCCTGCTTTGGGCATCAAGACATTAGGAGGCATCATTTCTTAGAAAACAATCAATAGAGAGAAGAAGAAAAATCGAGGGATTAAGAACAAAAGTGTGGGAGAGGTTTTTTGCCGCTGACTTATGAGTAAGTGTAAGTAAAGAGAATCAGATGGTTATACTGCTTCCCTTTTACTTAGTTCATCTGAAAGAGAAATTACACCAGCCCCAAGGCCACTAAGATTCCAGATATTAACACCTGACAGGAACAGTTTCGCAAGCGCTAATTTTCCAACTTTACAAGGGACATAAAAAACTGATGTATAGCGGTTGAAGGTGTGGTATGTGAGCCTAAAACACAGCAGGCTGTGACATGCATCAATAATAAAAAAAAAAGGAATGAATTAATGGGACAGTTTGGTGCTTGCATCTGTCGAAATCAATACTGCACAACTCTACCATGAGTTGCAGTTTGGTCCTCAATCGTACTATTTAATGGTTTGAATAAAGTCTACCTAACTGACTGTGTCATTTTTTTTGTCTTTTTTTCAGGAGCCTCATGTTTGTGAAATTCAAGACATCACAGAAATCGGTCAAATTCCAAATCAAAGCACGCCCCTAGCCAGTCCAAATGTTGACCATAACGAAGATGAAATTGTGCATCAAAGAAGATCACGAAAGAAGATTTTGAAGGACATAAAAAATAAAAGAGTTTCGTTTCATGAAGATGTTGATCTGAGCGATAAAACCGAAGTCTCCAAGGATATCAAAGTTATTGTTGGACAGTCTAACGAAGTTAGCATCGATAATGAGGACTTCCCAACTGAGAAAGCGCTTGACCTCAATGGTTCTGTAGTTTTAAGCTCTAATTTCAATGAGCCTTTATTCTCTATTGAAAAAATGTTTTCCAAATTAAAAAATCAGCTATTTGTCCCGCTAGCTGAAAGAGGAGTACCCGAAGGGCAAGAAGATCCTTTGCACTGCTCGTTTATTGAATCAAATACCTCATTCTCTGGTAATCCTAAACCGCTGGGTTACACGAAACCACTGGAGTCTGATCGTAGCTGTAAGTTTTGTCCTATTTCCTTTTACACTAAGTTTTCCTTGAGTCATCATTGCCTTTTTTTTTCTCTAATTCTAGTCAAAATTTAGTTTTCTTGCAAAACATAGATCACTAATAAATGCCAATTTTTTTTCCCTGTTAAATTTTTACAAATCTACAAAATTGAGCCCATTAAAGTTACAAAAGTAGGTAAAGTTTGATGATTGAATGGAATTATATATTTTTAAAAGTAATAATACTCAAAATCTCAAAAAATTATGAGTTTAACTAAAATAAACTATGATAAAACTTTATTAAATTTGATGATTCAATGGAAACACATTTTAAACAATAACGAAACTTAAAATCTCAAAAAAGGACCAATTTATTAAATTGGGTAAAATTTTACTAAAAATTGATGATTCAATGGAAATACGTAAGTAACAATGACAAAACTCAAAATCTCCAATACTGATCAATTTAACAAAAATAAACTTTCATTAAAAATTGTGCTTCTCTGTACAAAAGTGGTCTGTCCAGCATTGATTTATAAAAATTCGTTTTTTTCAACCAATGAAATCAAGATTTTCCCCTCGGTAACCAAAAAACCTCTCAATTTAAATTCTTCCCTCCTCTGAAATTTGAAAATCTTACCATTCCAAAAACTCCAAACTGTTTCTTTGTCTCCTCCAATTTCAAATTATAGAAAGTTTACTGTGGTCGAATTTCACAAAACATGGAATTACATCTATTTAGCTGTTACAATTTAGTTCTGTTTTTGATAGCTCCTCAGTTAAAAGGATGTTTGTGTGTTTCAGATCGATCGAAAAGCATGTTAATGAGAAACGTTCTTGCAGAAGCCCCATCCAAAGCACCTCTAGTCAATCGTTTTTTGCAATCTTTGCAAATGAAAGAGTTTAGAAGAAGATACGCGTCATCACAGGAATTACGACACCAGGTCAGAGGATTCAGTTCTCGTCGGCCGCTCGTTGTGAAAACAAATCTGAATGACATCAATTTCAAAAGTTTTGAACACGTTTTGAACGAATTGAACGATGAGGTCTCTGTGAATTTATGTAATAAAATGGAAAGTTGTTGGTACCGAGAAACTGAACAGAAACTAGAAAAGTGCGTTTTCAAAGAAACGGGCGTTGAGATCTATAAAGTAAGTGGATTTTTTTTTTCTGATCTTCTTTTCTGATTTTTTCTTTTTTTTTATATCTCTAATATTAGTTTTTACAGTCAAACTTTACTGCCTCAACTGAAGGGAAAGATCATTTCAATCATATAAAGTGCTCTACTGAAAAATTAAAAATTAAAAACTTATGTATTAATAAACAGAAAGATCTTCTTTCTTATGCTCAACCTTCTTCTATGACCTTCACATGTTCATCATAGAACTCATTTATTTATTTACTTTACTACATGAAAGATAATTCTCAATACCAAACATTAATAGGGAGCAGCAAATGACATAAAAATGGAATGAAACGAAAAGAAAGAAAGCTAAACGCACAAAAAATACAGAAAAAAGAGTCACCTAAACAGTCATGGGTTGAAAAGATATAAATGTCTGGTGCACTAATTAGGAGCCCCCTAGTGTCGCGGAGGCCTCTGTTACGCCACTGCATGTGCATTACTTTACTTTACTACAGTTTGATGTTTAAAAGCTTTTATCAAGTTAATGAGTGAATTTCGCAAGGTTTAAGTCATCACAATTTTGGCTGGTTTTTATATACATACTGACACTTAATTTATCTTCAGCAAAAGCTTGCAGCAGTTTTATTGAGAGAAAAACAAACTTACCTAGATTGCTGACAAATTGCTGTGGCGTCGCCAGAAATTTTTCGAGGGAGGATCCAAGGTCCAAAATTTGTCAAAATTCCCTAGAAAAGAAAAACTCTTCTTCTCGAGGGAAAATTTTGATGTCGAGAAAGGACCTGGCCCTTCCCCTGTCAGTACATCACTTCTGCTGTCACCACATTCCTTAACCTTGGCAATTTCTTCACAGTCATTTTGGTTTCTTTAATTAGCTTTTTTCTATCTCCCTACTATTAGATTTTCCAAGTTCTAAGCACTGCTGGTGAACCCCTTCTAGCAGTTTTGACGGACACTTCATTAGTCGTGTTTGCTGTTGATAAATATGAATACGTCATTCAATTCTACGTCTACTACAACAATATCAAAATAGTTATAGTAAGTATCTACTTTTGGCTCGTAAAATATTGAATGTCAAAAATCCCTAAGTAAGTAAATATTTTTTTTATAATGATAAAGATGATACATAAGTAGAGCTTGGAAAAGTGCGGCCAAATTTTCAAAATGTTTGTTTAATATTCTAATCCACATAGAATTGTTGTTCAAGATCCCCTGGTTCCAAACCTTAGAAGTGAAATAACAGCAAAAAATTTTCGAGTCTGTAAAAATTTTACGGAAACTTACAGGAGTGCATGAAAATTTATGAAAATTGCTGTGAAATTGACGTTTTGGCTATGTGGTCTAATAGGAATTGAAAATGGCCTCTGCTTTTTTTCAAAATACGTCTTTGAAAAAACAAGTTTCATCCAATCTAAAAGCAAATTACTCTGATGTATGCCAAAAATTAAAAAAAGATCAAAAAATAGTGAGTTGTTGTTCATCTTGAAAAACTCCAAAAGATTGTGGAAATAACTTTTATAAATCGTGTAAAAATCAGGCTGTTGGTCAAAAGCTTTGAAATCATTAAAAAACAACCTGTAAATTTTCCCAGCTCTATCGTCGGCTGATTATGAATGATCATATCGTAATGCCATGGAGTCGATGATGGAGTACTAGTTATTCTGATGGATGGTGTCATTCCAATGGGTTCCATTCTAATAGAAACCTTTTCATCTCTGCAGAGATTCATCGATGACTCCTGAGCTATTGTGCACACATCGTAGAGCTCTAAGAGTCTCAATCATACTGGAACCTATCGTAATTACGCCATTCATTAGAATATCACGCACTTGATAGTGGCTTGATACAATTATGATACGATTTCTCATAATCAGCCTGCTGAATACAAAAATGACCGTGGATGTTAAAACAAACTTATGTTTTAAATTCTCGGCTTAAAGTCTTAAAATTGAAAAGCAGTAAAAATATAGTCCATTTTTGAGCTAGGCATTTAAGTGTATTTATGCAGTGTCCTGAAATCCAGTGTAAATCCACAACTCTCAGGTTTTTGTTTCTATTATTTTTATTTTCCTCCTTGTTTAGTTTCATGCCATTTAGTTTGATGTTATGAAAGTCCTAAAAGTCGGGTATTTTCCAAACTTCTTAAGACCAGGTTGCTCTCCAGAAAACAGTTGAAAAAGCCGGATATTTGGTAACCCTAGCTATGCATACTCTATCATGATTCCAGGAACTGTACTTACCTGTTTCTTTTGCTGTGATATTTTTACAGGTCGGACCCAATAATCTAACTCTAATGTTCATTGAACGGGAGCGTTTAAACCATTGCCATTACACTATTGTAACCGATAGTGAAAGCTTACATGGCGGTAATGATCTGATGAGTCATTTGGAGGTGGCAGCGCTTAGAAATAAATCATATTCCATTCCAGTCTACTCCTCCTCAATTCACGATGAGAAAAAGTTTCTAAGGAAGACATCAATCGAAGCAGGCGAAGAATCAATTTATTGTCAGTGGGTCTGGCTCCAGCAAGTGTTAGCAAAAGAATCTCATCCTCTTGGTCCAGTTAAAGAAGGCTATGTTATGTATAGACAATCCAGGCGATCTAAATGGGCTCCCAGTTTCATTTTACTTAAGTAAGGCTCTTACTGTTTCACTGAAATTTCTCAACATTCTATCCACAAGATTTATTTAAATGGTTTATTTAAATCACGCTATGTATTTCA
This sequence comes from Trialeurodes vaporariorum, assembly GCA_011764245.1. NCBI lineage: Eukaryota > Metazoa > Arthropoda > Insecta > Hemiptera > Aleyrodidae > Trialeurodes > Trialeurodes vaporariorum. The sequence goes on from VMOF01000320.1 coordinate 48,149,663, forward strand.
GGTATTCAACCCTTCACTGCACAGTGTTCCTAATTAGGAACAATTACTTTACTACCTACTAGCAGCCAGTATAATCTAAATTTGATGTTTCGCTCGTGACACATGTAAGAGCGTTGAAAAATAGTGCACAGTCCCGCAAACAGAGAGCGCTTCGTATGAGATCTCACAGCAAATCATGAAAAATCAGGTCAATGGCAAAATTGTCACCTGAATCAGAAAAGTATTTTCATTATAATGACTGTCAATTGTTTGTCAGTAGTTATTTAAAAATTCCTTCCAACAATTTTTATTTTTTACCAAAAATAACAACTTTTTATTGAAAAAAGTATAAAAATCCAGCCTTTTTGTATGCGCTACAGCATGTTGAAAAAATGGCGGAAAAAGATCAAAAAATAACGTAATGATTTTTGTTACTGTTTTTCCCATAATTAGGGTAACTCGATGAGTTGACAAATTCATGTTTCGTCAAAAAAGGAAAAATCGTGCAGTGAAGGGTTAAAACAACTCAGATCAAAAACAAATATTTTATTTACGTAGTGATGTCTGAAAAAGAAGTGTATAAAATATTTATTTTGATCAGAGACGTTTTAAATACCCTAAATACTTAATGTGATTATCAAACTTTTCTCTCTCATGCAAGAAGAAGAACTTGTCCTTCTCTTTGATCCCTAACTTGTATGGACCTCATAAGAAGGTTTGTGAATTTACTGGAAACACAAGGTGCCGGAAAAGTAAAATTCTTGGGAATGTTCCGGGGTAATCTTGATTCAAACTACTTCAAGTATTCAAATCTTAGATGATGTGATCGCTTTTTCTGTAGGGAAAAATGTATCTCGGAGTCATTGGTGGCTTGTTAACCTCAGCATTTGTGAGGCAACATTAACAATGACTGGGGCACTAGGGGTCGGGGGGGGGGGGGGGATATCAGAATACCTCAAAGAAAAGAGAGGCATTCGGAAGTCCTTCTGCAAGAAATTTTGAAAAGTTAAGGCTCAAATCGTGTAATTCTAGAGAGTTTTTAATGTGAGTTTAGGGATAAATCACATTTCCTTTCCTTCTCTCTGCTGAAGTAGGTCATGTACTCTGCCTCACTTGCCTCACCCGACAAGTCATTGCTCAAATGTGCTTTCAGAGTCATAGTGTTAAACGAAACTTCTTGCGCTATAAATCTTGTCTTAATCATTCTGTTTCAGAGCGGGCGTAATTTATGTTTTTGTTGATTCAAATTTAAAAATTCCTATTCATGTTATTCATCTTAAGACTCAAAAGTTCAAGGGCTCCAAAAAATCTCTTGACCCCAGACAGCCTCACGCTTTTGAAGTTTCATTTGAACCTGATATATCTGTGCAGTTTGCACCCGCGACTGAAGAAGAACTGTTCGAATGGCTTGATGCGATTTCCTTGTCAACTTTTAGCGTAAGTGATTCTTTTCAAGTCTCATATCATTTCCATGAGAAGCGCATTTTTTCTTATAACTATGGCACTCTTGACAGTTGAAAAATTCATCTCTCAGATAGTCAAAGCGATTTTTGCTTTAGGCAAAGTACATTGCAGAGCTGAAGTATGTGTGGATCATAGACAGTATGTATATGTAGGGAAATGCTACATTGATTGGTGGCCCTGAGAAGGGCCGTTTTACGTGTCGACAGCCGGCCGGCTGGTTTCTCCGTGGTCGTCCGTGTGCTGGAGCGGAGTGATCAGCTGATTCAGATCACGGTGTATATATATGATTTCGGGCTAATAAGTGCGCCCAATCAGGTGTGAGACAATATGTGCGACCTTGATAGGCCGCCACATAAGCCCCCTTCGCAGAGACGGAGTCGCGCATGGCTGAAAAAAATGAAAAAATGACGGAAAACGAGTGAAATGTGGAGTATGAGAGTGAGATGAGTGATGAGTTGGTGCGTGCGTGTTGCCTACGTCAGGCGTTACGTCGTTGAGCAGTGCAACGGTATGATACGAATGTTGCGTGATGCTGTGAATGAGGCAAGTTGCCGAATATGAGATGAAATGAGTATTTGAATAGTGTTCGCCAATCATCCGGGCAAGTGTCAAGCGTATGACGATAAGGCTCGGACAGCGAACTAGGTACACGTGCCGGTGAAAAGCCCAAGAACCGGGGTACTGCTGTAGTTGCTGGAGCGAGTGTGCGCAGCGAATGATTGACAGATCAGTGATCGTTGGTGAGGAGAGTTGACGATGTCACCATGACTGTTAAGCCGTGAGAAAACAAACATCAGACGTTGCGAGTAACTGCGAGGTTCGAGTTCCGTCTTTTAGTCCACGCTGAGATTTGGAAGGTTGCGTTGATTGTTCAGTCGAGGTCACCAAATGTAGGGAAATGCTACATTGATTGGTGGCCCTGAGAAGGGCCGTTTTACGTGTTGACAGCCGGCTGGCTGGTTTCTCCGTGGTCGTCTGTGTGCTGGAGCGGAGTGATCAGCTGATTCAGATCACGGTGTATATATATGATTTCGGGCTAATAAGTGCGCCCAATCAGGTGTGAGACAATATGTGCGACCTTGATAGGCCGCCACATATATAATAGAGACCACACGCTATCTATCTTGCACTTGTCTGCTCATGTGGCAACTTTTTTTATTTGGGGTCTCAATAGAACACTGCAAACATGGACTGTACGTTGATTAACGAGTGGACTTTGATGCTTCTAACGGTGCAATTCAGAAACTTTTCTGGGGATCTCCTTGGCTTGGACTTGAAAAACACATCTTGAGCCGAGATACATTAAGATTTCTTAAAGAAGTGTCACTTGAGACTTTCAAGTGAGAATAGGTATAAATTGGCAAATTTTAAACACTTTGAAAATACCAGTTTTCCATTCAAGATAGATCTCCAAGAGAAAATTTCAAGGTAGCTTGTTTGCTACCTTGAACTAAACTCAAGATTTCTCAAGAATTGTCTGTTTATGGTAAGCGTCTCTAAGCTGTAATTTTTCTCACTTGATTTAACTTCACTTGAGTATTTTTGAAAACAAGCCAAGTCAAAGGAGATCTCCAAAAAAGTTACTAAATTACACTCAGGTGTGTTCATCGGTTGTTTACTTTTAAAGGTTTAAATCCACGGGAATGCTTATTGCGGCAGAAAATATTGTAAAACTCCCTTTGTATCTTTTGTAAAATGAAAAACATTCGTGAGGGTTTCGTGAGGGCTTGGAAAAACTCACGACGGGCGTAAAAATGACCAACAGAAAATGTAAATAGATGGATAGATAAATAAATAAGTAAATAAAACAATATAAAAAATAAATGAATAAAAAAACGAATGAAAGCCAATGGGTTTATAGTCCACCAAATGAGCCTAAATATTTATTTTGATTTTCCCGAAAATTTCTCATGATATGCTAAAAACTCATTCAAATGAGCCCTGAAACTTATTGGAACAAGGTCAATTATTTTTCAGGCTGAAGACTCTCAGCTCATAGCAAAATATGAAATGGATCCTGTGATTGGTTGTTGTCTTCTACTGACAACAAAACATATTGTGATGTATCAGCTGCCGTGTGAGGTGCTCTCTTGTTTATCGTTGCAGACTCTGAATGTTGTTAAATTTTCTTCAAGTCACAGTTATTGTATCTTGGTAAGTTCAATCCTCTAATCACTCGTCAATTTCCTTAATGTTAAGAAATCTTGCTAAATGACCTAGGGTTGTGCGGTACTGATTTCGGTATTTTTTCGGTATTTAGCTCCGTCTTTGACTGCAGCCTCTAAATGAGTGAGATTGATAAAACTGCCGTGGGTGACGTAAGCCAGAAGCCAACTAAACACTATAAAACTGTCAAAGTATTGATACATAGCATTCCCTCATCATAATACCTTTGAATTCCTTAAAAGTTGTGTAAAATACCAAAAAAATCAGCCAGTTCGGTATTTTACATAACTTTAAGGGAATTCAAAGGTATTATGATATAGAAATGCTACTTTGACAGTTTCATAGTATTTAGTTGGCTTCTGACTTACGTCACCCACGGCAGTTTTATCAGTCTCACTTGTTTAGAGGCTGCAGTCAGAGGTATAGCTAAATACCGAAAAATACCGAAATCAGTACCGCACAGCCCTAGTTCAATCCTCTAATCACTCGTCAATTTCCTTAATGTTAAGAAATCTTGCTAAATGACCTCCTGCAGGGTAATCATTTACTTTGACGCTACACCGATTATTAAGATTGTCTATGAAAGACACTTTTGGTCAAGAATCTTCAGATTTTGCCGTTGCTATGGTAACCGTTAGGTGGCAAGACAGTTTGTCCAATGCATTTTATGCAACGAACGTTTAGTCCAAAATATTTTGTCCCTATTTAATTTTGTCCCAACCTGTTGTCTAGAATAATTTTTAAAAATGATTCAGCTTTAGAATGGACTCGGCGACTTTTTTTTAAGTAATTTCACTGGTTTGTATCCAGTAATCTCCATGACTTGTTTGGTTTGTAACATCCATCTTCTTCCATTATCTTTCTCTCCTTAAATAATCATTCCTAAGCCAATTTTCGTTCACCTTCAGAAATTATTTTTTCAAACTTTCTCAAACGTGGCTTTGACTAAAATAATGCAAGAAAATGACACAGTTTAAAAATTACCAGTGGAGAGGGAGGTAGCACTTCAAGAGATTGTTTGAGAGTTAGGGATGTAGAAGATGTAACTAATAAATCATACAAATCCTAAAATATGGCTGTGACATCATCTCAATTAGCAAAAATGGAGCGAAAACATAAGATAAAGTGGTCAAATTTGAATCATTTTTTTTTTTTTTTGTACGGAACTTATTCCGGAATTTTCAATGCAGTTAAACAGAACTTTTTCTATAAAGCTGCAGAAGAGCAAAAAAATGTTGGGATCACTATAAGTAAACATTTTCTTATGGTGTATGAGAATAGGAATACCAATGTATGTGGATAGTTATCCCCAAGTTTTTTCCGTTCTTTTTCGGCTTTGCTTGAAAACTTCCGTTGAGTTGTGGTAAAACCTCCCGTAAAAGTTCCGTTTATGTAAAAAAGATGATTCTAATGTGACAGTTTTCCTTACGTGAGCTGTAGGTTTTCGGTCCACTTTTGCTATTTTGGATCACTAAGCAATCTACATACTAGGTTAATTTGTTTCCATGCTGGTTTTATCATATCTTTCCTTTTACCCCCAAACTGCTTTCTCTTGCAGGAATTTGACTGTTGCGAAGCCAACGAAACAAACGGGGATTGGGTAATCCACTTTACATCGGATCAAGGTCTCAACAAATTCTATAATGTGCTTAGCTCAGTTCTACCAAATTTAGATCAAGTGAGTTTTACTTTTCAATTATTATGACACTCCCCCCGCCCTCCTCAAGCTCGTATCACTCATCCACTGCAGTTCATTAGGCAAAACTTCAAGAATCTATATATAAGGAAGGATTGTAGATTCATTTCTTTCATGCAGCTAGTCCAAATCCATCTGTGAAACTCACCACCAAAGTGCACATAATGGAATACAAATGGGGGATGACTTTGAAGGCAATGCCCAAAGAGCCTACTGCAAGTTGCAAAGATGGCCGGAATCTTAGTGATATCAAGTCTCAAAATTCACATTCAAGCTTAAACTGTGGATTCTGACTGTTTTGTAAGAAAATTGCTGTTTTAAAATTTTCGAAAATTTAACCCCTCTTTAAATGTTATAATGATACTTATCATACTGTCTAGAAACCAAGTATGCCTACTAGAGTGTTAATGGAAGTATATCCTTGCTAATATATCTTTATATTCTATAAGTGTTTTTTTTTAACTCTTTGAGTTTGACTAACTATTTCTTATTCTACGTTGTAGATTACAGATAAAATCGATGTTCCGGATGAATCTTCAATTCGCTGTATGGAAAGAAATGACTCATTGAAGAATGCTTGGGCTTGTTTCTTGTAAGTGTTGAAAACTTTTATTTAGCATCAAAATCTTAAAGAATTGAAAAAATGAAGATGAAAAGGTGGGTGTCTTAAGTAATTTTTCATTATTTTTGTATCACATAATATTGTCATTTGTTCTAAGAGCTCGAAAGCCAAGTGATTCAAGAAACAAGACTTTTACGCCTCAAAATTTAAAGGCATCCGTTCTTTGAATGGATCTTACAATTTTCTACAGAAATCCAAATAAATATTTGTATCACAAGATATTCAGGTAAAGTTAAGGTCAAAGTGTGTGATTAAATTAATAATGTATAGCAGTGGTTCTCAAACTGTGAAAATCTCCTAGTGGTGCATGAAAATCCAAAGTCTGTGGTCAGTATAGAATTTTAAGATGATCAAAATCTGTTAGTTCGTTAAATTTCAAGTAGAAGTGGAGTCGAAAAGTAGGTGTCTACCTTTCCCTGTTTTTGTTAGTTTTTTGAAAAGTGAAGAATAATGTTCCTCAGTGTTCAACAGGAGTTTGAGGTATGATAAGCCAAATGAAAAAGGATCCCTCAAAATATTGAGCTGGCCAAGGAGGGACTGGAATATCTAAATTTTTGGCAATTGCTCTTTTACGAGACAGTGGGTGTATTGCAAACTTTTACTGCAGCTGTACACAAGGGCTATTCTGGTGCGAAATCACTTGTAAATAACGTGGGGAGAATCAGAAAGTTCCAAAATTGACTCACAAACTCATAAAACCCGTTCAGCAAAATTCCAAGATGGTGGTCAAATGTGTCACAATGGGAGATTCCCATCTAATTACAACTTTCTAAGCTGAGGAAAGTGATTCATCATAGAGAAAGCTGCAATTAGATGGGACTCCCCTATTGTGACACATTTGACCACCATCTTGGATTTCTCGTAAAGCACCATTCTTGGGTTAGTTCTATTCTTTCAATGTAGTTTTCACTGGATTTTATGTGGAATTGACTCACCATAATGCTATAGCAAAAGTTTGCAAAAGACCTATTGGTTATTCCATGGAATAACAGGTGGTTTCACTTATTAGTTTTATTCCCATTCTATACTTCCGTTAATTTAAAGATAAAATATTTAAGCAGTTATTCTCTATTCAATAATCGGGTGATATTAGTTCTAGGATAAAATGCTTCTATTTTTTTGTACTTCTGTTTTTTCCATCAAAATTATGTGTTAGGTTCTAAATAAAAAAAAAAAAATTGAGAAATTTGACTAAAGAAAAGAAACAATTGTATAGCTTATTCTGTTAGAAATTATTTTGGCAATTTTTTAATTAGCAGTCCTTTTATACAACTTTTCAAACCACTATATACAAATTTTAAAATGAAAAAAAGATTATCTAAGCTAGGAACTGAGTGCGACCGTGGATGGCAAAAATTAAGACAACATATTTTCTATCGTTTGTTGGATTTTCCTTTGGGAGTCTCTTGTTGAGAATCATTGCCTTAAAATGATCAAAGTTTAAAATTTTCAAAAAAATTACTCTTCAATAGATCCTTTTATTTATTTCAAAGAATAATTGAAAGCTAAGTAAGCAGTTAGGACGGCATACCCTCTTTTTATCTATAATATTTAAGTTTTCTATAAATGAGGGAATTTAATTCTATGACTGTAGTATTTACGCTTGGGACCGTGGGAATTCTATTTGCAACAAAATTATCTTTGTATGATGCAAACCTTATCTTAATCTAACATTTGTCCCTCTATTTTTTTGGATTTTGAGAATATCTAGAAACAAACTATCTTCAATTCGACGGTCTGGATGCATAGGACGGACTGTAACTCAAAATTTTGCTGATTGGAGTTGTTGATTGATTTGTATTTTGAGCTTTTGATTAGTGATTACTGTTGTATGCTCCATCAAAACTTTCAAAATTATAGACAGACTTCAGATAAGCCATTTAACAAATAGACTGGACAGAAGAACGTAAGTCAGCTTGTGCTGAAAGTTAAGAAAAACGATTTACGATCCTATGCATGCCAACCGTCATGACACTGTCTACTTGAAATACAATGTGCTGTAAAGAATCTTACGTTAACTGCATTATATTTGAAGAGTTTGATGTGTTTTGACCTCACCTGCCAAGCTCAAATTTAGCCTTTTGTTTGATCAAATATTGCAGTTTTTCACAGTTAAAATTCAACATTAAAACAAATACAAACTAAATGGCCAAAAAAACATCATAGACAAACTAAGGATTAAAATGGGAACCAGGCCAACAATAAATAAGAACTTCCGAGACGTTTCGGTGCACTCACAGCACCATTATCAATCGGAAAAATAAAATACAAAAAAACAAAATACTCAGAACGAGGATTACATAAACAAAACAGACCAACAAAACGCAGACAGAGCCTCAATCAGTAGTTAACGTTTGGAAAAACTTAAAATTCAACGTGAAAATGCAAACAATAATTAGAGTATGCATATAATCGTGGTTTTTTAAGTGGAAATTAATATAATTTTTAAAATTGAAATTTCAATGAAATTTATGTAAAAAATTATTGAATTACATTGAAATTTAGTTAATGACATTTATGTTTGGTGCTTGTCATGGATATTTATGTCGCAGCGGAGACTTACTTACGAGACAGTCATCGTAGGTTAATGTATAGCATAGCTCATTGGGTTAAGATTTCTGTAGAATGGCTTGATCACTTGGTTTTCTTGTCGCTTGACAAAATATTTTCCCTCATTATTTCATCAATGTCAGGCCTATACTCAAAAAACCAAATATAATTTTTAGTAAGGACAACTTATAATAGCCCTTCTTGTATATCTTACCTTTTCGTACTCTACAAATTTTATCCAAAGCGGTTTAAAACTCCCCAAAGCTTGTTAATAATGTGTATGTATCACGCTGTTTTTACTAATCATCACATTTTTCATCACCGTTGCTTCTCTTATTTTTTAACTACATATACATTTCTTGTAAAAACAAATATTTTCTATTTTCTTACTTTTATTGTTGTTAGGTTCTCATCTATTTTTTTATTTCGATTCATCAAACGAATTTGTGAATACTAGAGAGAATTTTTTAAAATGACTTACTTTAAAATAAATTTGTTTATCAAGCAGCGTTAATTAAGTCTCGCTTTTTATCTCAGATAGGTATTTGTATCATTACTTCATTATTACGTGTTATTGCAAATTTTAATATGTACCTTTTTTTTTTTTAATAATATTCCGCTTTAATGTGATCAATAGTTTTATGATTGGTGCTTCTTGTATTGGTAATCTGTTCGAATGTTTATGGATTGAAAGTTTGAATGTTTATGGATTGAAATTGAGACGTATTCTTTCATTTCCCCTGTGTTTTTTTAAATTTGTAATGAAAATCAAAAACTAGCCTCTAATTTGTCTTTTCTGTCGATGCTGAGCATCGTCTAAGAACTTGCAGTTAAAAATCTGGTTCTCAGACTTCTGATATTAATGCTGTTATTTGTTTCCTTGGCCCAAAACATGGGTCTTAAACTGCTTGTTTCTCTGATTATATCCCTGTAAGCAATTGTGATAAGTTTTAACTAGGGATGGGCGAATATGGCTTTTTTGCTTTCGAGCGAACTCGAATCGAATATTTCCAAAAAAGTTCGAATTCGAATCGAATATCGAATATTTTGGAATAATTGTCGAATACCCTTCGAATATTGAAAATTTTTACTTTTTCAACGCCGAAACCATCTTGCTCTTCAATCAGAGTAACAATCTGAGAAACTCATGCATTTTCTATGTTCAAGTTCTTGTAAAAAATTCCCTTAAGCATGTTTCATTCAGCCTCCCAATATTTAAGATAGGCTTGTCTGATGTTTGATGCATCAATCGAAGTTACAATGTTTTCCTGCCATCGAATGGGTTCATGCATCAAAACTTATTATTTATTGATATTTTGCCTAAAAACTGACCTAAGAGTAATTTTTTCCTCTTCAACCATCTCTGAAGTTTACGAAAGTACCATGATTTTCAGGGATTGCTCATTTTTGACAAGTTAAAATTTGATTCGATGCATCGATAAAATTTCGATGTTTTTTGGACATCGAACTTCCAAGCCCAAAACTGGGCATCACACAAACCTAGTTAAAGATCTTCTAAAAAATACAACAGCATATTTAATTTTGACCAACAAAACTTTCAGTTCAAGTAACGAGAGTAGAAATTGTTGTAAGATGATCTAATGGTATTCAAGTTTTTGGACAAATATTAATTTGATGTGGGGAAGAGACGAAGAAAGAAAAACACAAAAATTACCTCCCAAAACTTTGAACTTTTCATAGTCTTTCAAGAACCTAGTCCTTTAATAGTCTGACAATCAGTAATAACAAAAAAGGAAAAAGAAAAAAACTCGTGCCCGGTGCGCGCGATGTCGCGGTGTAAACAACAACAGTCAACAAATCCTTTGAAACGCCCGCCGCGCGGCCGGGTCAGCGACAAGGCGCTGAGACAAAAACAGCGTTGCCGCATTACCCGACGAAATGCACGCTTGCCCCAGAGTTACAACGCGGGGGGTTCATGTTCCTTTCTTTAATTTTTAATTTTAATCAAGGAGGATTACACGCATTTAAATTGTAAATTCGCGTAGAGAGTGAGAGAAAGGGAAGATTATGGTGCGCCGCGTTCGCTCTCGGCTTTTTGTCGTTTTTTTTTTGTTTTCCCGGTGCAGTCGCGCAACAGTGTAAGATCCGAAACGCTGCGGCACGTGTGCGGGTGTTCATAGCAGCCGATGCGGGCAAGCAGTGTTGGAATTTCCTTATCTCCTTTTCTCCTCCACTCGCGAATCTGCTACCCTCGAAAACCGTGTTATCTTGATCGCTCAGATTCTTCAAAACAAAAAAAATGACGAAAAAATGCGCTCGCGTGCAATTTTTAGACGGGTATGCGATACTTCCTGATAATATTCGAATTATCTCCACCTCCACCGAATATATTCGGATGTTCGAGATTTTCAAGTTCGAGCTCGAATCGAATATGGAAAAAAAAATTCGAGCTCGAATATTCGAGTTTTCGAATATTCGCCCATCCCTAGTTTTAACCTTGGTCTTTGAATCTATTTTTGAATGTTTATTATTCGGTTCCTCCAAAGTGATTAGTCTGAAAAGAAGGTGGAGAGATAAAATTTAGATAGTGATCTGGAACCCTGCTTTAATATTTTAAAAACTAAAACAACCATCCTCCAGATTGTTATTAAGGTGATTCGTTACCCAGCCCAGTTCAACCAAAAAATTAGAGATGGGGCTATTGTCAAGCCATGTTGCCGTGTGGGTGAGCTACTCAGTTGATCCAGAGTTTAGATCTAAATAAGGGACAATCATGAAACATTAACTTGTTTTGGGATCCCAAACTTCTGGTCACGTAGATAATTTAACTACTTAAGTTTGAAATTTCTGCTCGCAAACTTTCAAAAATAAGGTCAGTGTCACCTTAACGCTGAGTGATATAGTGTCCACAGTGATTACCATGGGATGTTGTGTGGCATTTAGGTAATGCTGACTTTATTTTTGACCGTTTACTGTTGGAATTTTAAATAGCTAGTAGTTGAATTATGGGACTAGATATTTGCGATTCTAAAGTAAGTAAATATTTGATAAGTTTTCTTCTCAGGTTGGTCTAAACTAAGGATCTAAAGCATGGCTCACCTGCGTGGCATACGGCTTGGTATTGAATCACCTTAAAACAGAATCTTGTTAGTTTTAAATGTGCTATTTTACGCCAAAATTGACAAAATCAAAGCTCTGTTCTATTCTTGATAAGACTTCATGAAAATGCCTTCCTCGTTCCTTGTACCCCTCAAAATTTTGTGCTACTTATTATTTTAATGGAGCTCTTGCTAACTTTTCCCAAAAGCAATTGATTAGATAATTCTTCACCAAATATTACAATGAGCACAAAAAAAAAAATCACAGAGTTTACTCACAAACTTACAAAGTGACTTTGAAGTTTGAGGCATAATGGGGGAGTTATGCAGGTACCATGGTAGACGCCAGTAGCGCACCGAGAGTTTCTTCTTCTCTCTCTGTTCACCATTAAAAAACGTTTGTTAGACAAGGATGGACAAGAGGATAAAACCCTTTCTTTCTGTCCTTTTCCTACTTATCCACTCAAATGGAAAATGAGAGAGATGAAAGAGATCCTGGTTGAGCCAGTGGTAGACGCCTATATAATTTGATGCTTTTCTCTATGTGTTTGTATAGAAAAAGTTATAACTCAGACAGCTTTGTAGCTCTGCAATTACGTCTTTAACTTTAAATTTGGTGAGTCTGTGACTGACTTTCGAGATTTTTTAGTATATTCATTGCAGTAGTGCACCGAGAGTTTCTTCATCTATCTCTTTTCTTCATTGAAAATCGTATGTTAGACAAGGATGGACAACGGGATAAAACCCCCTCTTTCTGTCCTTTTCCTACTTATACATTCAAATGGGAAATGAGAGAGATGGAAGATATCCTGGTTGCGCCAGTGATTCATTGTCATTTTTGCTGACTCTTACGCAAAAATTAATTATTCAATCACATAAAGCAAAAGTTCACAAGAGCCCCTTTTATTCTGTACATTTAATGCTACTTAATAAGACTGCCGAGGCATGTATCTCGGTTCTCATAAAAATAATATGAAAGTAAGAAATTTTACGAAACTAAATGAAGAATAATATATTTTGAAATATAGATTTAGGATTACTTTGATGGTGAATTTTACCATACAACGTTGACTGGAAGCCAAACAATCTCACTAGGAAGAAATGATGTTGATCAAGGAGAAAACCTGTGTTGAATCTGAAAGAATCTCTTCTAAATCAGTTTTTACTGACTTTTTTCTTTTTCCAATAATTTTCTCCTTTTTAAAGCTTTCAAAAATTTATTGAATTTTCTTCGTCCAATAGAGCGATAAAATTTCTTTCTAATATCAAATATGTTACTCTTTTCCCGTCTTTTCCTTTCTACACTTTGAATTGCATCTTTGTTTTTATTTAATTAATTCACTTACCTATTATAAATTCACTCTCTTTCTGAGCTTAAGTAACAAGGTGCAGGAATGTTCGTTCGTCTATTGTATAGTCATCCTTTGAATCTTGATTTGAAGTTTCCGTCAATTTAGGAGGTTGGGTCAGCTTATAATTTTTGGAACTTTTTAGGTATAATTTCCCTTTAAAACATCATAGAGCTCCATAAAACTGACTAGAAAACTTTGGATTTAAAGTTGGAATGAAAAAATTAAGAAAAATGTTCTGGTTTTCAAAGATGTTGCTTTTTTTCAAATTTTACTTAGTTTTGATTTAAAAAAATCTTGAAGTTCCCAAAGACTACAGGTTGACCGGTGCAATCTTTGTTTGAGGCCTCTGTTTGAGGAGGCTCTCTGATTTTGAGCCAGATCTTGCCATTATTTTTTTGTTGAACAAAAACCAGTGAGAAGCTGTTGTTAGCATCTTGATATACTTATCAATCTAAAAAATAAGTCACGTCCTCATTAGTTTATTAGTTTATGCATTCATTTATTTTTTTTCCCTTTATTTTGAGGCATTCTCATGTTTACCTAATTTTAGAAAAATAGATTGCTCTGCTTTGAATTTTGATACTTACGGAGCAGTTAGACAGCCGTTAAGTTTGATGAAAATATGTAGTTATGAAATATAAATTGAATAAAAGAGGAAAAATAGAAAAATGCATTGAAGAAAATTTTATTCTCATGTGAATGAAAACGAAATTTCTGTCACCAGAGCAAAGTTATAGATCAAGGATAGATTGATAAAAATTAGAAATTTAAATTGTGGTTTTAAATAAAAAATGACTAACTGAAGAACCGCAACCTATACCGCCTCTACTCATACCCGGATGCTTGTGTTTGAGATTCAGAGGTTCGTGTTCGTCTTGTTATATGTAAGCTTATGGCCTGTTTACGGCGTTATTGAGTAGGCCTGCTTATGGCATTATCAAGTATGTGGTTGGTTTCTTGAAGCTCAACGGAAATTGGAAAAGTACGTCAAGAATGAAAGTTTTGGGCTTAGTTACATCCTAAAAGCAGCGAAAGAGTTGAAAATCGTAATTAGAGAGGATAAATCACGATTTTGCTTTTCACCAACATTTCATTCTCCATAAGCATATGTATACCAAGATGACCCTAACCTCAAAAAATCAGTCAGGTATGCTTACGGATGGTATTGTCTCAACAGATTTTACTGAATAAAATGCCTCAGTAAAGTATGGTAAGGTAGTATGATTATCATATGTCATACCAATTGGAAAATAGTTCAATTAATTAGAGCACTGCAACAAATCTGTTGACAAAGCAACGTATGTTCTGTAAAAATTTCTTCTATGTGTCTTGGTATTCTTACTACAAGTATTTTTGTTTCTGTTTCCTTGAATTGTGTGTTACAGAATCAATAAAGATGTGACCAATGCATCTTCAGGGAGTATGCCACCTTGTTTTTTTTCCTTCTTCTTTTTCGTGTGTACTTTTCCACACAAAAAAATATCTAAATTTTCAACACCCTTTTCAATTTCTTTTAATATATAGGAACATTTTCCTTGATTCTATAACTGCACGGTGCTTTTTCCTGTTTTCAAAATGCTCTTGAGTCAACATTGAAGATCGTCAAGTATATTTTGTAATTATTTCCCTAAACTCTTGTTAGTTGTGTAAGTGTATGAAAAGCAATAAAACAAAACTGCATGAATTTTCGCTTGAGAAAGGGAAAAAGAAAAAGAGACACTTTTTTCTTTTTTCATAAAATTTTGAATTTTTAAGAAAAACATTCTGAAGTCCCAATGCGTGACAGGAGCCAAGAAAAATGTTTCCTTTAGATAAGGTGATTAGTTTACTTACCATTAAATTTCAGAAGTCAGGATTCAAATTGCTCCACAAAAATGTTCTTTAGTCTTACCTGGACAGTAACTGTGTTTGATAAAAAGCATGGAAGCAATGTCATAATCCTAATCAAGATAGTTTTTAATTATTTTACCTGGTGCGCTGCTTGAATGAAGAATCAACATTAATACCATTATTCAGGTATCCCTAGAAAGAAAATTGTTTACTTTAAGTATAGACTGAGAAAATTACTGTTCTGTGCGATTAAATTTTTTCATTGTAACAAGAGAATGACTGAAGTCATGTTTCCATGACTTGTTCTCAAAACTGTGCTTCATGAGAGAGAACATCCGAATCAATGATCAAAAGCTATTTTAAACTTGAGATTTGTATTTGTCACATCTGTTTCTCTTAAATTCACGCTTGTTAATTTATGGTTGACCTTCTACGATTTTCGACTGTGCCTGTATCCTTCAGCAGTATCATATATCTTTATTGTCTCTTCAAAAATTGAGTAATGGATGTAACTGTCAAGGCTGTAATGTACTATTTTTATGTTTTTATCTTATCGATACCAATATGTGTCTCCTCCCTCCTTGTGATCCTGATTACTTTTTATTTTATTATATTTTTGAAGGTGCTTGAATGGAATCACATATTTTTTTGCTCCAATCATGAATCATATTGCAGAGTAAATATTTCCTTTTATAAATGAAACCATACGCTTGTCATTACTTATTTCTGAATTTTTTATTTTTGGTAGTGATTCTAATTGAACAGGTGCATGCGAAAACGTCTGATGTCCAAAATATTTTTAATGAGAAAACAATTATAAAAAAATTAAAAAAATTAGCAAATTAAAAAAAAAAAAAATTAAAGAAACCTGCTAAGACAAGGGAAATATGAGCAAGAAGTTAAGGAAAAATTCTGATTAGGACTTATAAAGATGCAGGGTCTTCTTAAGAGTGATGTGCGCTCACAAAGTCAAATATAAAAAAAATGGACAATGGACGTTTTCGCATGAACCTGTTCAATTTGTAGTTTGACCATCCCTAGCGTTGCATTGACTAACATCACCTTTCAAGATTATTTCAAAGTTCTTCTTTATTATAAAGATTTATTATCGCAACTTCCTGTCACAGTCCCAAAACGATATTTTTTTGAAATTTTATTGCAATAGTCCATCTAAAGATTGACTTGCAATGTTGAATTACATTACCGAACCGCAAGGAACCATGCTTGGTGGACTGACTCAATGGAGTGGATATCATGTTCCATTCCATTTTTGTGGAACACTCGAACCATGCTGACTGTAGTAAAAAACTGCTTTGTTCTATTTTGTTCCGTCATGTTCCAGTTAAAAAAATTAGACTCATAACACCAGTGATAAATCAACCAAACTTGTTACATTTACTATTATTATTTTGCCAATTTTCTCTCTCTCAGAGCTCGGTTCAGTTTACCCAAATTGTTTAATTTATGCTTAAAAATCCCCTTTGACCATTTACCAGTAGATCAGCCGCCTGGATCTTAGAAACATGATTTTTCGCTTGATTCTTGTAGACTTTGTCGCAAGGAAGATGGCAATGCCAAAAAAAAATTCAATTTGATATATTGCAGCTAGGCTAGAATTTGTTTCACCAAAGAAGGCTGATGACAGATTGGTATGATGACTGCGCGATTGACGCTTACGCCGCTTACGGGTGTCTGCGTAGATACGATAGTGCTTCTTCGGTGCAGTCATAACACCGATCAATCGACCTTCTTTCGTGAAATGAATTCAAGTCGCTTTCCTAAGCTTTACTGCCTATAACGCAATGTGAAAACTATGTCTACTGCGTGTTTTCACTGATACGCGTCAACAATGATACGTTTCTAGACGTTCCGTAGACTCCTGATAAGATTGCAGCAGGTTGGATTTGGATCAGATTTGGTGATACTCGACAAGGAAGCTGGCTGCTTTAGAAATTTGAATCTAAAACTTTGGAAACCAAATCAGTGAATTATTTTCTCTGAAATCTCCAACTTGTTAAAGTTTGAGTCTTCAAATGTGTTCAATTTCTGTTAGCAAGACGATTTTGTAACATCATGGAAAAATCGAAAAGTATCATAGAAAATCAAGGAAAAAGCAGTTAATTTGAAAGTTTAGAATTGCCAGACTCCCCAAAATTTGCACTTCTTTTGCCTTCTTTACTTGACTTTTGCCCTCAAGGAAAAAAGGTTAACTACAGCAGTGTTTTGATAAAAATTAATTTTTAATATAAGACTTAACATAAAGATTAATCAGAATTATGAGAAGATTGGCTCTTAAAACTGAGCATCTAACGGAAAACTTCCTGCACTTGTGCATCAAGACGCCCTCCCCCTCTTTTTACCTTAGCCGCTGCTTTTAAGCAAGCTTCAACATCAAGTCATTTTTTACATGAGTGTCTTATGTTTTTACTACTCCGGCTCATATCAATATTTTTGGGTGGATGATGAACCACTTTGATTTCCTTATCTAAATTTTCATAGTCTTCACTCTCGTTGTATCCATGGTATTCCTCTTGAATCAAACGAGCTTTTGACCGCTCGTCTATAATGCAAGCTTGCTCATACTCCAACTCAACCCTTCCCTCAGAATCAGATGGATTTGATGAGACATAGTCATGTAGCGAACCATCCGAGATTCTGTCTGAGTAACAATAATCCTCACCACCTCTTTTACGGCTATTGCAATTTTTTTTATTATGCTTGTCTTGTCTTGACAAAGGTGGGCAATCGCATGGTCCTCCTCCTGTCTCAGGACGATGCGATGGAGGGCAATTGTTCTTCTTCTTTTTGTCCACCCATGTGATTCCTGCATGGAGTTTCAAACCTAGCTTACGGCATATCCACATGACGACAATGGTCATGAAGATAAAAAAGACGAAGAGGGCACCACTCCACATCCATGATCTGAATCTGGACTTTCCACCGCCGTTAAAAAATGGACCTCCGCATGCTTTCGGATTGTTGATTATGTCAGCTAAGACACTGAAGTCAGTGTCTGTTGGCGAGTCCAGCGGTCGGTTCTTACGCCAGAGTGATGCTGACTGATCCACCTCATGTGGTGACCACTCCGCCTCGTCAACATTCACCGATCTCACCTGCAAAACAAAGTAATTTGCAAAGTCTATTAACAAACAATATTACGTCATTTATAATATGTAAAAGACACACAATATTCCTAAATGTGATTTTTTATCGTCTGTTTTTCTCTCAAAAATTTAGTCGCTGTTAAATATTTTAAGGATGAAATGTAATATTCTCAGAAATCGCAATTACTTTTCTTCTGATCAGATCAATCTGGCAATTCCAAAATGTTTGACTTTCTATTTTAATCAAAGGAATCATCAGAATGAAAAAATTAGTCTCTAGTTGCTTGGTTTCTGAGTTTGAATATGAATTGGAAAATTTTTTAAGCGAATAGAAAAATGAATAATTAGTTTAAGTGTGCCCATTACGTAATATTGTGTGTTAAATTTACATATTACTTTATTTACTGGTAAAATCAATCAGGAATAAGTTTTTACAAGCGCTTTTTTACTTTACCTTTTACTTTTATTTATTATTTTTCATCTTTGTTTTTCTTTCAATTAACTTACAAAAATTTGAAGAAAAAACGGTAACTTCAGTGACTTCTCAATGCTGATTTGCAAGAAACTTTATTTTGGTTGGTGGTTCTTTTAATGTCGTAAAAATGTGATTTCCTCATTTAAGCCGATGTAAGACAATTGTTTCACTGTGAGGCAATCAACTGATTTTATTTAAGGGTATAAGCAGCAAAAAAGTATTTTTACCAGATTGCACAAGCTGCCACTGTTTGCTCTCATTATCGTTTTCATTTTCTTTTTGGAATATCTTTTTTATTTTTTTAATAGTGCAAGTGAAAACTTATTCATTGAGCTATCTGGGAGCCTGGGAGAAGAGACCACCAGAGAACACACTGTTCTACACTTGCCAGTGCTCTCTGTGTTTCATTTCAATAAAAACTGGACAACTTTATGCAAAAACGGACCAACTCTTATTAATTTCTTACATAGTTGATTTCGTTCTGTATAAAGCTGGTAAGTTTTCAAAATCAGAAGCATCGCTAGAACTAAATCAAGGTGTCTGAGTATGACATCAAATTTTACCATTGTGGACAGAAATCTGGACCACTTTTTAAGAAAAATCAAGTTTTAATCAAATTATAAATCAAGAATGCAAAGTTTTTGACCTGCCATTCTGGCGATGCTTGTGACCATGGGCGGCCAAGAGAGGATGGCAAGGAGGAATCTGCCCCCTCTCTTGGATTTGGGAAGAAAACAATTTATATGTATCTCTCGAAGAATGAGCTGAAAGCATGCAAAGATTAGGGAGAGTTGCGGACCCCCTCCCCCCAAAAAAACTTAATTTGGCTGAGACTTTGCTATGCTTTCTGCCCACTTCTGGAAGAATTTCCGCCGGTGCACAGTGGATCGAATTATAGTATTCTTTGGACATCATTCAATGAATATAAACTATGGTCATGAATAATGAATGACCAGAAAAAAGCTAAAATATCAAAGTAGCTATGGCTAATCATTAATCAAAAAGTTTCACTGTGAACATTAGTCAGAAAACATGATTTCTGCAGGTGCAGTCGGCGAATTAAAGAAAGTCAGTCGATTCCTTAGATTTTGGTTCAGGCAACCTGTTATAGGTACGTATCAATAAATTTAAGCATTGCTGGTGGCCTACCTGAGCTGAAATTTAAGATTTAAGGAGTCGATTGACATTATTTTAATCGCTGGCTGCACATATCTACACTTAAGTGGTTCTAACACTAAAGAAAAAAGAAAGAAATTGTCATGTCCGGATAAATCCATATTCCAACCCACAGTGCGGTGTTCGTATTTGTGACGATCCTTCAACAAAGAAAACTCGAAAACATCACCAACATTTAAACAAATTTCCTTTTTATAAATAATCAAATTTCACACACAAAAAACAACTCTTAAAAGAAAACAAAAGGTGCCAGAGGACCGCAGCGAAGACTTGTCGCTATTTACAAAACTTTCAAATAAAGCGGTATGCCGTATGCGTTCAATCTAGGGTACATTCATAATAGACCCAGTTGTCTCATTCAACTCAGAATCACGGGCTTTGCTTCTGTGCCGGCGGAGGGGACGGGGACCGCGACTCGCACTCCCCCCTGGGTGGTGATTGCGAGGGGGGCGAGTTCCCTCTCATTTTCCGCGGGGGCGAAGGAGGACAGAACCCATTGTACGATGATCCCATCGGCTGCCTGCTCTCCGAATAACCTGACATCATTTGTTGCTGCTGCATCTGTTGCTGATGCTGTTGCTGCTGTTGTTGTTGTTGTTGTTGCATTGGTAAGCACTGTTGCTGCAAGTGAGTCTGTTGAAGGGATGGCTGTTGACCGGGGGGTGGGGTAGGGAAGTAAGGCTGCGGCCTGGGGCAAGGGCACGATCCCTTCCTCGGCATAGCAAACGGTTGCGGTGAACGGATGAAAACCAGCTTTTGAGTTTTCCCGCCCATCCGTGCCATTCCCGTAGACGCCGACGGTGCCATACGCGGAGCCCTGGGGCCAGGACCCTGCTGGATGAACTGTCCCATCGACTGTAGGGTCGGGGGACACGCCGGGGACGGAGGGCCTTGCGATGTGTGGTGAGACATCGACAGCGACTGCTTCCTTTGCATCTGCATCATTTCCGACGGTGGCCCGCCTTTCATCTGTTGCGGACTCGGAACTTGGGTCATTCGACTTGACATCTGTTGCAGCGGCTGCTGATTTTGCTGACCCTGATTACTCCGATGCTGCCTCATCATCTGCTGACTCGCACTCGCGACGCTCCCGCAGCCTGGTCCGGGCGACTGATAGCGCCGAGGCTCCAATTTCCTTATAAGCGGAGACGATGCGTTCATTCGCGGGTCGCGGCACGGGTCTTGATACAACTGCGGACACATCTTGTTCCGACATTTTGGGTCATTCCCTCCGCCCCCACCCCCACCCCCTCCGCCTCCTGCGCCCCCACTGCAACGTGATGCCGTGCGTCGCTCGGCGTAGTCTTGACATGTCCTGACAAATAGAAGGAAGAGTAAAACGACCAATAGCAAGCAAGGAAAGATCCACATATACTTGAGCCATTTCTTTGACTCGTTGTTCGATAAAGGCCAGGACCAATTTCCGTCCATGTCGCATACGGAGTAAACCTCGTTCGAATCAAGTTTGAATGGTTCTTGGACCAGGATCGTTTCTGTCGACTCGGTTGTTGTCGTGTGAGCGTGGCTGCAGTTGGTCGTCCGATCTCGGTGTTGCGTTGATCGGTGCGTCGGACAAGTCGATCGATGGCTCTTGGTTCGCGTCGAGCAGCTCCGCGTTGAGTGAGTCTTGCACGGATGCGCGGTCGAGCGCGTTGCTCCGCTCTTCTTGGCGTTTCCGGTTCCGCCGTTTCCGTTGTCATTGCTCCCGTTGTCGTTGATGTTACTGATCACGCGTGATAGTAAGACATCCTCTCTCTTATTGTATCTATTTCTATTGGCGTCACTTAAAAGAGGTTCTAATTGTAGGAGTGGGTGATGCTTATCGCTACTAGGCACGCTCTCTCTCTTTACGGCACCCTGAAAATATTTCGATTATGTTCTTAATAGAAGCATATGGTGCTGAGGTCGCATGCGGAGTGTATCTTAGTTCCGTTATCTAACAAAAAACCATAACCTTCACATCGGCTCAAAAAAAAAAAAAACAAACAAACAAAGGTTATAAGTATTCTGCATTTGTTTTGGTTTAAACATGTATTGTCACTCAATGTAGGTTTTTCGTAAAGGATTTATTGGTCATCTGATTTCAGTTCAAAGATACATTCAACCTCCGATTTGTTGATGGTTATGTTCTTTTGTTAAACTACGCTGTACTCCACTCCTACCATCTCGCCAATTGCTTCTCTTCATGCGTACATAGTTTACGCAACACTTTTTGGGTACACCATTTACCCAGTCCCAGTGGCTGCTTGTGTAATATCGTTGCAACAACGGATTTTATCCATTTGAACTTAAGTGAATCAATCTATTTTTGGTGGGTCAATTCACTCCTCAAAGTTCAAATGGTAAAAGACGTGGTTACCAGATTGCACGAGCCGCCATTGCATAAATCTATTTAGACTATGTATAATACTTGATAGAGCGATTTTGTTTTAATATTAAATCTCTCATTCAAGCTCTTTCAGTTGCAAATACCTTTCGAACCACCCCTGTACTCCTCCTCCTGCTCCTCCCCCTCCCAATAGTTGGCATAGCTTGCTGTAAGTAGATACGTGTGCAAATATGGCTAAAGCACTCTTTCTACAGCTGATAGTCGAAGCAGATGGATCGAACTCAATTAATCGAAACTATAAAGCAGCCTACTGTCTCAAGGGGTTTAAAAGCACTTTCAAAGAAGCCTGCAGGAGTGTGGAGACACACCTTTAAACAAAATATTTATTTATCCACGGACCAAGATCTATCGACACCAGGTCAGTCCAGTAGCAAGCGAAGGAGGGGGGGGATTTCCCGGATTCGCTGATTTCGCCACCTTCACCATCTACTATGTTGACATTGAGCGGGCCCGGGCCCGGTCAACCAATGTATCCAATAAATTTTTAATATATTTTCTTCGGGGGCGCACCACATACAGCGGAATCGACAGGTGTTGGATGAATTACAAAGGCGAAAGACCAGAAAATCGGGGAAACGATAGTACATACCCACCTATTGGACCAGAGCTGCCGATTTGCGTAGATTTAATGGCATTTTGAAATTCACCGAAGATTCCACCGGTTGAGAAAAGATTACAGAGTTTAGTTCAGTGTATGACTGTAATGCACGAAAATACTAGCGTCTTTTATCTTTTCTCAACCGGTATATTTTAATTAATTAACGGCGTTTCCGCCGATTGAGAAAAGATTACAGATCAGAGTATTTTCGTGCATTACAGTCATACATTGAACTTAACTATGTAATCTTTTCTCAACCGGTGGAATCTTCGGTGAATTTCAAAATGTCATTTAATCTACGCAAATCGGCAGCTCTGTATTGGACTGACCTGCTCAGTGGCGTAGCCAAGGGCGGAGGGGTCCAGGGGGTCTGGACCCCCCCCCCCCCCCTGACACCAAAATTTGTCCTAAAAAAATGTCATTTTTTGCGTTTTCAGACAAATTAGACCAAATTAGTATCTTTGGACACCCCCCCCCCCATTGACAATTTTCGGACCTCCGACACCCCCCCCCCCCCCCAGAAAAATTCCTGGCTATGCCAGTGGACCCCGCTACTTATAGAACTTGAATTTATCCGAACCACCAATCGACGATTTCAAATTCCCTACATCAGAAACGTGATATCAGTTGATCTGATTTCATCAGTAAATTGGCACGAGGCTCAGTTTCATGTTTAATTTGCCATTCCTTTGTCAGGCGTATCGTCAGCTTTTGCAAATTTAGATACCTAACCTATAATCAGTTTTATTTTAAATCAATATCTTTTAACTGTTACAATCCAACGGACTTTTTACCAGGAGAACCGAAATCGGCAAATATTTGAACACGATTACACTCATTATCTTTTGTTGAATACTTAGCTTTTTTTTAAGCACCTGAAGTCATCAGAAATTGGCCGGTGAATAACGCCTGACAAAAAAAGCGCAAAGAAATGAGAAGCGCACCGCAGTTATAATGATCAAAAATAGTAACATCCATGAGAAACCTTGAGATACGGCTCGCACGTCGCAAGGGTCTCGTTGCTTTTCTATGCAACTGTTCCGTCTTCAGGGAGATGGAATTGCATACCCGATAAATTGCAGGCACTTTTTTCATGTCATATCAAACTGCGGTATCTAATCTCGTTTTGAGTCTCTTGAAGAGATACCTCTGTAAAAAGAGCTTAGTCATCGAGCTACATCAACGGCGTTCGTGCTATTTGGCAACCACGTTTTTATCATTTAAACATTTACAAATAAAAGTGTCGATTTCTGAGAGATTCAGTAAAACCCTTAAACACCAATTATTTTGCGTATAGGTTTTTTTGCTTTGGTTTTTTTTTTTTTTTTTTTTTTTTTTTTTTTTTTGTGTGTTTATTTTCAAGCAATTTAAGTGTCTTGTCATATACGCCACCAAGCAGGTCCCATGGAGGAAGATGGAAGAGAGAAGAAGAAGGAAAGATGAAATAGAGAAGAATCACACTGTATCTTGTTGCCCCGGTCGGAATACGAACCGGAACCTCTGGATTTTGCGTAGGTTTAAATGGAGGGACTCCGTTGTTGCCACATTGCACGAACCACCATTGAACTTCACTCAGAGGTTTCAGGGACAGCAAAATATTTTGTGGTCGAATTACTGCACTACAGGTCTCAACGGGTTAAATCGCTTGAAAATCATCGCTAAAAGACATATATCATATACGTTGTGTCGGCATGAAGCAATCAGTCAGTCTCTCAAATTTATTATGTCAACCAGTGGTGCGGCGTAGCGTGCAATTTGGCAACGTTGCATAGTTCGTCCATTTAAACCCATGAAAATGATCGAACTGTTACATGATTTTCAATGAACACTTTACAACGTTGCCAAATTGCACGCTACGCCACTGATGTCTGACCTATAATTTAACATTGCGTTGGCGATATTCGACTAGATTCTCATGGAGTAACAGCCTGAAATGGCTCCAATAATCGACGCGGGGTGATAGATAGCCAGGGTATGCAATACTCAACGCAAAAGGCACCTTGTAGTCTGGAGAGTTCATTTCAGAAGCGAACCCTTACAGATAATCTTTGACATTTTATAATGCAGGATCGCAAATAAATGAATGAAAATGAATTCAAGCTTTGGATTTTTAATAAAGAACGATTTTAAATCAAAAAGACCATAAAGTAGTAGGTAAAATCAGTTTTGATTTGAAGGAATAAAAATTGAAATTTTGCTAAAGATTCAGTGAGCTCCGCCTATACTTCTGGAACGAACTCGAACACGTGTCACGTGCATCAAGTGTGTTGCGTATTGCATATCCTGGTCAGTTATCTTTGACTTCACTTGTATACATATATCAACTAAAATAGCCGCAAATCTTTTCGTTTGAGACATTAGTTCAAACTGACATGATAACAAAACCATGCACGAATGGTCTCGTCGTCTCGTATCTCAATATTGTGATAGGCGATATAGGCTCTACACAGCATATTTAAAGCATATCTACATAAATTATTGTAAGGTTGAAAACTTGATGACTTGAGAAGTCGGTAAAAAAATGAAAATCATACGCTCTCTGGAAAAGTTGGTAAGTAGATACGCGGTTTTGCACTCAGGCTAGAGCTGGCGTTTTGTGTACATTTAGTGACTTTTTTCAATTCACCGATGATTCTACTGGTTTACCGAAAGATTATTTAGTTAAGTTCAGTGTACATGACTGAAATGCACGGATTTACTCGCATCTGTAATCTTTTCTCAATTGGTGGAATCACTTGTTAAATTATCAAAACATCCGCAAGTTTCTTTCAAGAAATCAAGACATCACCGGTTGAGAACAGAGTAACCTTCGGATTAGAGTATTTTCGTGTATAACAGTCATACACTGAACTGAACTGTGTAAATAATAGTTCGGTCAAGAATTGAAAAATGTCATTAAACATACAATAAACACAAAAAGGAAGGTCCAACTCAGGTTAACAATTTGAGGTTATGGGATAGGCAACCTTATTCCAAAGTGTACCCTTGAAAAAGCCGTACCTGGATAGGTTTTGCGTTGTCATCATTTGTTTGATAGTCCTCAAAACTGTCCGAATTCTCTGGGTTTTTGATTTCTGAGTCGCCGTTTTGTCTGTCCCATAGCTCCCACAAGGCAGGATCTCTTTCATCAGCGCTTTCTTGTCTAGATTGTGAGTATTCCAAATTGTCCAGTTCATCGTCGATATCCTTATTTTGCGCGAAAGAGTTCTTTAAAAGATTACAATTTATACAATCTATTCCTATCAATGCAATAAGAAGTAAAAATTTCATATCTTATCATAACTCAAATTTATTTCCACATACTCGGTACTTTTTTTCCCGTTTCGGAAAACCAACCTAAAAATAAGTTAACATATGATTTATTTCTCATTCGCGTTAAAGGAGGTCCGCAATATCCTTGGCAACTGAATTTTGTCAATTTTCTCCGTACAAAGACACAGTCGCGATGTTTAAGAGTTTCACCTGTTTATACGATGTAAGTAGCTCCCCCCTCCACCCCCCAAGCAAGATGGTAAGCGCAAATGGGTGTATCCATCTTTGGTTCAAGCCGCTTGAAAGCGCATTTAAGTAAATAGAAGGTTTTTTTCAGCAACCATTTTTGGTCTGACAACGACAAACACCCTCCCCCCTTACCGAGCCATGGTGGATGATCATAAAAAAATTGTCTTCGAAGGTGGCAAACGCAGGGTAGACAAGCAAAACTAAAAGGATAAATGGCATTAAGGTGGCCGCGGCTATATTTGCGGAGGGCGACAAAATTGCAATCTTGACCGCACATAAATACCTGACGTGGATCATGCAGTCGGAATTATTGACATTGAGTCAGCATGCCTTCAATAAGAAATCCCCCCCCCCCCACGCCCACCAGTCCAATCCCCAAATCACCGTATCAATATTTATGAGACCGTGGTCCGTGGTGTCAAGGGCCGATGGAGTCATGCCTCACAGTAGCAGTGACGCTGCGTATAGCCGTGCTATTTGGCGACGTTGCATTTTGTCAGTTTAAATCCATGTAAAAGGTCGAATGCAAAGGTGTTCACCAAACATCCATTACTTCGATCTTTTTCGTGAGTTTAAATGAGCAAATTGCAACGTTGTCAAATTGCACGCGACACCACTGCAGTAGACTTGCACGAAAATGCAATGGAAATGAAAGTGATCACCGCGTCATTTGCTTCACGTGGAATACTTATTTGACTCCGATGCTAGATTCGCCTTCAATTCGCTCTGATGCTACAATATATCGGGCATGCAAGAACAGTTACGGATCCAGGCAGATCAAAAAGGCCGTGGTCTGTGATGCTAGCATTTTAAACATACAAACGATCGATGGGTCGTGACACCAGTAGCGTACACAGGAATTTGTCTTTCTCTCTCTTTCCCCATTTGAGCTAGTGAGTAGGAAAAGGACAGAAACAGGGGCTGGAACGTGACTTCAGCCCCTATCTCTTTCCTTTTCTAGTACATACACTCAAACGGGAAAAGAGCGAGATAGACGAATTCCTGCGTACGCCATTGCGTGACACCATGGGCTCAAGTGCCTCCCCCCCTTCTTTCTTAATAAAGGGCTCCAAAAGTGCCGTTTTAAATTTGTCAGCGAAAAAATTTGATCTTGCTCCGATGAAATTGCTAATCAACCAGTGGCGTAGCGCGCAATTTGGCAACGTTGTGCTGCGTCCTTTTAAACCCATGTAAAAAGTTGAATGTGAAGGTGTTCACTGATCACCCGATAGTTCGATCTTTTTCATGGGTTTAAATAGATGAACTGCAACGTTGTCAAATTGCACGCTACGCACTATGGGCTGAGCCAATGTTAAGGGTCGGACATTTCGCTCAAAATCGGAGTTTAAAAATTGAACTTCTGACCAAAAAACCTTGTTCTAGGACCTCAAAAGGATTGGAAAACAGTCGCATATCTTCTTTTTTTGCCTTTTGTGGTGCTCTGACCGTGGCTGAAAGTTAGCTGTTTTGGAAGTAAATTAATTCCACGTGTTTCTCAGCTCAGGCTTGGTGACTTTAAGTCAAACATTTTGGAAGTGCTGGTTGTATAAATGCAATTATGATATTTTTTGATGATTGTAGACTACTTTCTGATCAGAAAACACCCCACATAGTTGTTTTTGCTCTCATTATTGGCTGAGGAGAGTGACTTTCTTGAAGACCCTGAAATAAGCCATTTTTTGAAGAATAACTAATGTTTTAGTATCGTACTTGCCTGAACTTTCGTATAACCGAGGTTTTTCCCGACGCCTTACACCCCCAGGAACCTGGCAATACCTCACACTTCTTGCGCATCTTTGCGCCAAAGGGTCTTAGAGGTCAAAAACCTTTCAATTTTTAGGTGGTGATTTCCGTCAAAATCCTCACCTTATACCCAAGACCCGATCTGAAGAGATACGTTGCTCTGTCTAGCCCGTCCTCCTGCTGAGACTGTAAAAAACTGATTTTACAGCATTTTGTGTTCTCCAACTAATGCACAATTTTACGGAAAAAATGAACTGGCTGAACCATGGTTGCCAGATTGTACAGAAAAATCTTAACCGTTTACCAAAAAAATCAATGTAAAATGTGAAGACTTTTATGCGCACGGCCAGCCAACCACGGGCTGAACCATTTGGTGGGAAAAAGGGTTGGGGGTACGATCTGGTGATTTTCTGGGAGATTTTCGCGTGTATTCGTAAAAAAAAAAAAAAAAAAATGGACAGTATTTGAATGAAGATGCACTTAGCGTCTTAATTACCAAATCAGTTGCGTTTTTTATTTCATCGGCAATCGTTCACTACATTTACCTGCTCCCACTTATTTTTTCAATCACTAATTTTATTAATTACCACGAGTAAAATGAAAAATCGTGATTTGTTCAATTTTATAAAACTTCCCGTCGGATATAAAATTACTGACGATTTAGTGATCCTCCCCACAGAAAAATTAAATTTAGTTATTCCTGTAAGTAGTTCTAGTGCTTTTAGAAAGTTTATCTACAGTTTTATTTTTCGGGTGCAAGGTTTTTTTTTGAAAAGTATTTAGTCGAAAACCAGATCGATTCGAGGATAATTAATATGGAAGCTGGCTAGAGGAAGAATGGGTCTGTTGCAAACGTTTGCTACAACGATTAAGAGAGATTACTTTAATGCTAAATCGCCTGAAAAGTCCATTGGTGGCATCAGAAAGTCATAAAATGCAAAAATAAACTCACAAGAGGCGTTTAATGAAATTCAAGATGGCGAACAAATATCGAGCAATTTGTATGTATGCATGTACCACGAACATGCAAGGATAGACCTCACAATATCGATCACAACCAATCACAACGTAAACGAACAAAAAACCTCTACCTCCAGTGAGGTTGTCAAAGTTGGCCATCCTTGGATGTTCGTAATGCATGCATACAAATTGCTCGATATTTCTCCGCCATCTTGGATTCGATTAAACGCCTCTTGTGAGTTTATTATTGCATTTTATGACTTTTTGGTGCAACCAATGGACTTTTCAGGTGATTTTACATTAGATTATACACTCTTAATCGTTGTAGCAAAAGTTTGCAACACACCCATTCCAGTTGCCTGGTGGGTTCAAAAAACAAAAATTAAGTGAACGCTTAAGTATCTTGTTTACTTTGATCATGATCTCTCCCTGATCTGGGCCCTAATTAGGGTTAATCGAAAATTAAGTTTTATTTGCATGGATAATTAATCCTCCTCGTCAATATTTCTGTATGGGACTTCCCCCCCCCCCCCATCTTTTGGTCTAAACATTTTTTGAAAATTGAAATATGTGCTAATTAAGTTATCAAAAGCCATGAGGGCTCACAAAAAATGCGTCCTGTATGTAAAATATTTCAATGTGCCAATGCTAAGCTTCCTTAAAAAGTCCCCATTTTTCAAACATTTTTCTAGGCACGAAAATGAGGTCTGGAGTGAAATTAAAGAAATTTACAATACTGAGAGCTAAAAATTCGTTTTTCTCGTGAAAAAATGAGTGGAATTCATGTATAACTGTCTAACTTTTTGCACAAATCAAACCCTCACAGCGAAATGTCCGCTGGTCCCCATTGACTCGATCCACCGTGCTACGCCACTGTAATCAACGCAAGTTCCTAAGTAAGTACTTACATGTGTAAGTAAAAATGCCAGTCAACTCCTAGGGGCAGGCTACCGCTACCCGCAACATTTATCTTAATGAATTTCAGCATTGCTTGTAGCCTTTTGACACTCTTTCGACTGTACGGTGTACATTCTACAGATGAAAAAAATAATTTAAACCTTTTGTCTCCAGTTAGAAGCAAAGAAAAAAAGCAGGTCTGAACTTTTCAAGCCCCCCCCCCCCCCCCCCCATATAATTCAAAAGTCGCGAAGTAGTGTTGTTATTGAAAGGACAAAACTGTAAAAAATGATGACAATGTTTACCGCAAAATAAATTTATTTCCAAACAATATCTTTTAAAGTCGTATATTTCGTTGATGATACTGTCCTTCATGAAAATTTTGCTGACATACGATATTTGCTGTTTTCAATCGGACAGATCACACGACTTCAAACAAATTTTACTACCTACCTATGTACATTCTAAAGATGAAAAAATAATTTAAACAGCATTTATCTCGAAGAATTTTGTACGTATCACAGATAGTCTTAATAAAAACAAAAACCTAGGTAGGTACTTAAATGACAAAGGTAAATTGTTTCTTACCCCAGTTTTTTTTTTTTTTTTAAAGCAAGCATCTTCAACGCTCGCTATTTCAGAAGTGTTATTCTCTATAATACTCCGTAATACTCCCAATATTTTGCGGGTTTATAAGGAATTTTTCGAAGTATACGCCGAAAAATTCGCGAGTTTCTATCTATCACCCGGAAACAAGAAGATCTACGATTTTGAGATTAAGTTTGACAGCAATTTAATGTACACGCAAATATTCAACTATCAAGATTGTTACGAAAATCTAAATACTTAATTTCTACCACGGATAAAAATTAAACACAGTTTTCCATTTCGAGTCACAAATCAACCTTACAGTTACATTAATTGTACAGAGCATATTTGACAGTCGAGATGAATGAGAACTGAACTTATGAACTTAATAATAATAATAATAATAATAAAAAAAAAAAAAAAAAAAAAAAAAAAAAAAAAAAAAAAAAAAAAAAAAAAATTGAACGAGACCGCTTTTTCAAATCTTAAATAAACATTGGTTTGGTAATTTATTTTTCTTCGTAATCGAACCACCAATATCAATACATTTGGGTGGTTTGATTTTCTTACATCACAAGTTCAATGCTTTGAGAATAATTCTTCTGCAGGGCCGTGAACTTTGAGGATAGGAGACGAACACACCCGCCTCAGTAAAGTCCGCAAAGTTCACTAAGAAAAATTGCCTATTACAATAACTGGAATTCCGTTTTAGAAAGTACCTACTAAACAGAAGTCTCGTTAAAATGGCTGGAATTTCGGTTAATATATCAGGAATCAGGAATGTTGGTAAATGTAACCACCTCCAGTTAATTTAACAAGAATTCCAGTTACTTTAACAAGAATTCTGTCTCAACTACTACTTACTACTTTCCTAAACGGAATTTCGGTTGAATTGACAGGAAAATTTTTCTCAGTGTTTGCCCCCATCCCTCACAAATTTTGAGCCGGCTCTACGGTTCTGAGTTTTTTTGTTTTTTAAAAGTCAACTGAAGCAGTAATGCAGCACATCTCTCTCATTTTCTCTTTGAATGTATCTGGAAAAAGGATGAAGGTGGATGTTCCATACCCACATCTATTCTTATTTACCACGCAAATGGAGAGAGGAGAGAGATAGACAATTGATCGTTACGCTACTAACATAACGCAAGTATTACTGTAGTTGGGGAGCGGGGATTATTTAGGGCAACTTATTTCCTCCTTTCTGGCAAAGAAAGTTCCATTGAAATCACCACACTAGCAGCTAGAGACCTCGCAAATTTCCTTTACCAGCGTTAAGGAAGTGTCAAATTCGATCGAACCACTCCCAACAATCATTACAACAATCATACATTTTGGAAGTTTTTAGTTTGTATACTATACACAAGGGAAAAAAAATCTTTTTAAATATGGACTAAAACGAAAATACTTTTAGAACAACTAAAATTCTCAAGAACTCTCTCAATTGAATAGAAATTCGTTTGGAATCACCAGAGTTCTCGTTAATTCAATTGAACATTTTGATAAGTCACCAGAAAGAATCGCTGAATCAACAACAATTCTGGTACTTTTAAAATGAATGTCTTACTAGTTCGTATTTAAAAAAACGTTCTGTATCTCCAAAAATCCTTTGATCATTGCGTCATCATTAACCCTTTCAAACCTGAACATACGTTTTGTTCAGGAACGGATTTTAGCCATCATAGCTGAACTGGACTGACTGGGCACATTTTTCTCATATGAAATACTATGCATATCATATTTTCATTTTCTCCATAAGATTCTATGTTACTCATGTCATATGTACATTAGAATGTACATCAGGTGTGGAAGGGTCAAAACAGGAGTGGTTTATTTGGATACGAGACTCAATTCGGGGAAAATGAGAGGATATGGATTTGTGTCGTTGGCTGTGATATCGGTGCAGTGGAAGGGCGTCGAGGGCCGTGGATCAGCTTCGTTGCAACCTAGAAGCCAATACGTGATCATTTTCCCTTTCCCCTTCAGCTCAACCTCACCGCGGAGCTCCAAATGAAATGTTTTGAACAGCTCCAGTATTTCTCTCGTTACCGCGCTCACGTGAATCCGCAACGCTAGAATCAGATCGAACTAATTATCAGAGACAACCCAAAAGTGCAAGAATGGTTGACAGCAGTGGTGTAGCGTGCAATTTGGAAACGCTGTAATGTGTCCATTTATAAGTCCATTAAAAAGATCGAAATATTTGGTGTTCGCCGTTTTTTTTTTTTTTTTTTTTTTTTTTTTTTGTAAAACCAGGATTGTCAGCACCTGGAGGTAGATCTAACAAAGATATCTGTTAAGTTTGGATGCTCGGATCCAGAAAAAAAGGACGTAACTATGCGAATTCGCACAATCGCTGTTCGATTTATCGTATCGCACAACGGATTCCGAATTCCCATAGTTACGTTCTTATTTTTCGGATTCGAGCATCCAAACTTAACAGATATCTTTGTTAGATCTACATCCAGGTGCTGACAATCCTGGTTTTTACAAAAAAACTCCACAGAGTCTGGGAAATGACCATTAATCGATCGACTAATCGATCGCCTTGGTCACGTGCCATGGAATCACCTTAAGAAAAAAATGTCCATCGTGAAGAAGCGTCCTTAGTAAAATAACTATCTTAAAATTTTACGTTTAAGTTAAAAAAAAAAAAAAAGGTCCAGTGTCATTTTGCGTCCAAACAATTTAGTTGCCAATGTGATTTTTGGTCCAAATGTTCTATACAATTTTTAGTCAAAGTACTTTCATAATGTCCACATTTCTATTCTGTCGAAAGATGCCGAAGTCAACAGTAGCTCTAGGTAATAAGTTCTTTTGAAAAGGATTTTTCAGCATTACATTACTTGAATAGTTGGACAAGAATATTATTAACCTTTTCATATGTTGGACAAAAATGTTGTGGACTTTTTTTTGTTTTTGTTGGAACAGTACTGTATTGTACTTTTTTTGTTGGTGTTGGACGAAACTTGTAGAGGATCTTTTTTTACTTTGGACAACAAGAGTGTACGCGCAGGACTTTTTTTTAACACGGACATTTTTTTGTTGCTAAAACACATTTTCTTGGACTTTAAGGCTTTGAATGTATTTACCTATTTGAACACCCCCCCCCCCCAAACCACAAGTATAATATAGGTGGATATCAGTAAAATATATTACTGATGAGTTGACCGAATACTTTATCCTGCTATTAAGTGACTAAAACGGACGCCATTTATTTACCAACTCCGATATCAGCGGAAACGATGTTTTGTGCTCACCGAAGTTCGGAATTATAAATTTACCATTATAGCAGTAACGTTGAGTACACTTTGGCAACGTAGCATTCTTTCTTTTTAAACTCATACTATTATGATCATCACCCATGAAGAGTTTCCTTATTACAAGATTTTACTTGTGAGTCAGTATCAGACTTCATTGAAGTCAGTTGTGGCTTCTAGCTCCAAAAAAAGCTGATTCGGTGAAGTGACATTTCCAGGAATTAGTCATTTTCCTCTCTCCTCATTTGAAGGCACGTGCCAGGAAAAGACAAAGATAAAGGGGTGATAGTCACGTGCCCCATTCCCACCATACGCGTTCGACTGGGCAGAGAGGGATAAAAAAACCAATTCCAAAAGACGCATCTGGTTCTGTGAAATTTCCTCATGCTGAGAATGGGAACTTTGAATGGGAACAAAAAATCGATACGAATAATTCTCATATGCGATGATAAATTCCAAGCCTTCCCATTTCCCAAGTGCTTTTAGAAAAAAAATGGAAGCTGGAGACCATGAAACAGTGGCGGAGCGTGCAGTGTGTCGACTATACTTTTTGCTATTCAAACCTATGAAAAAGTATCGATTTCTCAGGGGTCAAATGAATCTCCTAAAGATCGATTATTTTACATGAGCTTAAATAGAGGGAACGTGTTATTGCCACATTGCACGAGTTGCAACTGCCATAAAAATAAAAATTATATAGTGTCGTAACTTTTCAAATCATTTCAGGGTCAAATTGTTCTTCTTCTCCCTCAGTGAAGACAAAATTTCGAAGTGTTCATGTTGATTGAATAACAAACGAACCAATGCTTCAGCTCTCGTGAAGGGACGTCACTCCTCATTGTTTTGAGTCAATAATCCTTTACAAATACGAAAATGAATGAACCCCTTTTAAAATTATGGTAATGAAGGAAGTTTTCAGGTTTAAATTATTATTTATTATAAAAGATTCTTACGTTGTCCCGTGGACTCCATTCTGGAAGCTGTATTGACTGTATCACCAAATAGACAGTAGTGAGGCATTTTTTGTCCAACGACTCCCGCACAAACTGGCCCTGAAAGGAAATTGCACGAAACGTAAAATAATTAGATAGTTGTTAGATTGAGTGTCTACAAATGTTGATCCATAGTATCAATATTGTTAAGGTACTTTCAGGGTTCATTAGTTCAAAACGTAGACACCACGTTGCGCTGCTCCAAAAGTCAATAGTTTTTGGCTAAAATTGATGAATTTAAGTAAAAAATACTTTGCGGAACGTTGGCACCTGATGCAAGCATATTTCAGGAAGATTACACTGAAATTTTCAAGCGGAAACACTCAAAAATAAAGCCGGATTATTGAGAATACTAAAATTCCCATAATCCTCGTTGAGTGTTCGTGAAACAGATCACATAGTATCACTCGCGCTCACTCGCCCTTTTTAACCTTTTAAATCCGGCACTATTATATAAACCCTTCTAATAAAGTCTTTATCAATCTCCATAAATAGAAAATTAGCTTTTCTCGTTTAGTTTGACGTGCATGGTGATTTTTTAAAAAAATACATTTAAAACCATTTTAATTTGGTGGTACAAATTTGTACCTTTAGGATACAAAGGGTTGAGTTTTTGGCAAAATGAATTTTCCATATTCATGCTTGAAGCAGTTTTGCTCGTTTTGGGCTCAAAAAATCTATACAATTTTTTTTTTTTTTTTTTTTTTTTTTTTTTTTTTTTTTTTTTTCAGAGGTGTCGACGCTCTTGGATTTTGCATTTTTCTTTATTCTCAATTTACAATGCCAAAACACGACTTTTCCCAAAAAATGACTGATGGTGCTATCCATCGAAGTATGTATTCCCAACTCTATTAAAAGTTTTAAGGTGCGGATTCTGCAGGCGAAACTTTTCCAGTTTTCAACCAGATTGATAATTCATCGGGTTAAAATCTGGAAGAGTTTCGCCTGGAATCAACTTAATAACTTTTCACTGTTTAGGAAATACTTCGCTTCTTCTATCTGAATTCGGAAGAAAGTAACATTGTGCGTTCTTCAGCATATTAAAAACGTCAGAATGACTTCCCGCATATACAAATAGAGATAATTTTATGGCCACGCAGTATTTTACGAAGGAATAGTTCACCCGAATAAGCGTTCACTTTGTATTCATGCCCCTCTTTTAAAGGCAGGGGATATCAAATTAAAGTTTTCATCTTCAGCTATATTTTTAACTGAATTGCAAGACGAAACGTATATTAGCAATAAATAAGAGGGAAAAATTGATTGGTTTAAATGAGGGTAAAAGTTTATTCAACTAATTTGTTTAAGGAATACCTACCGGAGTGGATTCCGATCCTGACTTTGAGCTGAGCGTCAGGTCGATGTTGGATCGTGAAAGATTGTACTGCGTCTAAAATTGCCAGCGCCATTAAAGAAATTTCTCTTGCATGGTTGTCGCCGTTTCGCTCGGGTAACCCTGATACGACCATGTAGGCATCTCCTATCGTCTCCACCTGATCAGTGGCAAATTAGGAAACGCACAAACAAATTCAAAGATAGTTCGAGAAGTTAAACCAACAAAAAATTCTATAATAGATCAAAACGTTGGTCGATCTGAAGCGTTAAGCGTAAAAGCATAACCAGCACAGTGGCCCTTGTTTTTGCCGAGCCGAGTCCCTGGACCTGGGCCTGGAAGAAAAGGTTGAGGCTCTACACATAATCAGACTAACTAGGAGCTAAGGAGTTCCATCAGTGGGGGGAGGGGGGGTATTCAGACTTTTTTCAAGGGGAAGGGTCCAGGGTCTGAACGTAGTCAGTGCGGGATCTAATGTCTAAATTTAATAAAATGGTATGGGAAACTCGAGAAACCCTTTGTTGGGGGGGGGGGGTCTATATCAGGGGGTCAGACCCTCTAGACCCCCACCCCCTCTGGCTACACCACTGTGTTTCATCGAAGGAATAAACCACAGAAATTCTCATGGGCGAAGCCGGCAATTTGGCAATTGTGGATTCTTCCCATTTGAATGTATGAGAAACAACCGATTCTTGGTTGGGGCCCAATTTCTAATCGATTATTTCTAATACATTTAAATGGGAAGAATCCACAGTTGCCAAATTGCTGGCTCCACCCATGGAAATTCTGATCGAACGGTTATGAACGCCGATAAAAATTACTGTATTGGAAAGCACCAGAAATAAGGGAGAATTTCGGTATATTTAGACATCAGCTTCGGAATCCCCCCTCCCTCCACTAGTAATAAAATCCTTCAAGTGCCAAATATTTCAGATGTTTAGAAGAGTCAAAAATCTGTAAATCTTAACTTACGTCGCGTCGCGTTACTCGCAAGTCGCAACAATCAAATCGATGCTCGAAAATAAACTAGTGCCTTCATTTATTGATGTATGCAAAACCAAAACTGCCGTGCCGGAATAGTTAACTAACCGACTTTATTGCCGGTCCTCATTGAATTTATCAGCCAGCTTGATTGGTAATTCGTCATCACACACTTTTTAGCAGATTTTATAACCATCAATTTTTACGTGTCCATTTCTCTTGATTGGGAATGAACGCAAAGCGCCTACGGGGTACTTTCTCTTGAAATGTTGCACTTGGTTACGCTCTACTCACAGTGCAGTGCAGTGGTTGCCTAATGCCTACTACAAACAAAAAGTACTTTCGAAAGTAATTTACTCTGGCCTTTTCAATGTAACAGTGGCGAGACGTGCGAATTGGCAACATTCCTTTCTCCCATTTAAATACATTAGAAGGTCGAAATGCGTGGTCATCGCCGATGACTGAAACATTCAACTTTTTTGGTGAATTTAAATGGAGAAAATACTTAGTTGCCAAATTTCGCGCCTCGCCACTGCAATGTAAGTTGATTTTTCAACGCCCACCCGTATTCTAAACTATGTGTCCTATACGTATTGGAATCTTTGTCACCTTCAAGTTTTACACTGACAACTAGTATCTTCTATTACATCTCTATTTGAGGGAACTTGCGGTCACATTGCGTTGTCTTGCTTTATTTATGTATCATCAAGCCATTTATGAAGGTTGCTACTTCTTTCCCGTCACATTCGCTCCTCTATACAATCTACACCCCTCACCAATAGCGGCCCGTGAGATTTGGCAACCATACATTTTTCCCACTTAAACTTAGGTAAAAAATCGATTCAAGCGGAGGCTGGCAGCCTCCTTGAGTTTCGATTGTTTTCCATGTATTTAAATGGGATAAAAACACTGTTGCCAAATCGCACGAGCCGCCACTGCCCCTCACTTTCTTCATCCCCCCTTCTCATCTCTTCTCGTAAAATAATTGTTATTGAATACTCAATCATGTTTTACCACGTTTTAAAAAGGGGATGAGAAAATGTTACTAGTGCAGAAAAACTCGTTGAAATCAAAAACAGTTCGGAGGAAAGAAATGGTTTTATTTAGCACCAATTTTATCTTGGTACCATAAGCTTACCTTATAGACATCGTAAGATCCTATAACGCGGTCGAATGTGCTATATAAGTCATTGAGTAGATTCACAACCTGAAAAAGAAGGGAGAGTTTTTTTTTAAATCTTCAGCTCGGACGAAGCACAGAAACGATGCATTTTATATTCTGCCGAATATTTTTGCGTTTTAAATATTTTCATGGGACTGTTGCAAAAGTCAATTTTTCTTATTCAATTCTCAATCAAAATTTCAGCTCATTTTATTTTTCTGGCGCGTTGACAACAGTGTTGCCAGATTGGGGTGAAAAAGCCGTACGTTTTACATTGATTTAAATGGGGACGATACGGCTTTTTACCCTCGATCTGGCAACACTGGTTGACAAGAAAACTATTGTTTCTATTTACCTAGTGCAGTGGCAGTGGCTGTCTGTGGGTTCAAAAATGGGGGGGGGGGAGGTTTGACAAAATGTGAAGACCATTTTCTTATTTGCTTTTCAGTTTTCTTGAGCCCTTTCTCCATACAAAATGGTGGGCAGGGGGGGGGGGGCTTCAGATGGTACGATACGACCTTAGTTTTTCTTTTTTTTATAGAATTTTCCTTAAAAAAGAGTGAGGGGGGGGGCTGCTGCTGTATACTGAGGACTTTTTTTTCCAATACTAGATTCTCCAAAGGCTGACGAGTAAGTCAATGGTGGCAGCTAGCTCGCTACGTTTACTTTCACCAGTCTGTGCCTTGCGTCTCCTGATTCAGGGCTATTCAAACAAATCATGGGGAACCTAAGGTCCATATACTGTAAGGTCTGGCCGGTAGCGCCAACTCGGGAAATTCAAATTTTGGGAACCCCTATTCCTCGAGTTCGCCGCCATCTTGAATTCTGCGAGGATGTTTGTTTACATCGCGCACGCTCCCAAACTTTGCGTCATCAGAGGGAGCCGAAAGTTACCGGCCAGACCTTATAATATATGGACCTTGGGGGAACCTTCTCATTTAATGAATGGTGATGGCAAAATAATAGCCAATAATCAAATTTTGTATTTTTCAATACGT
Source organism: Trialeurodes vaporariorum (assembly GCA_011764245.1). NCBI lineage: Eukaryota > Metazoa > Arthropoda > Insecta > Hemiptera > Aleyrodidae > Trialeurodes > Trialeurodes vaporariorum. Next base: position 48,188,535 of record VMOF01000320.1, read on the forward strand.
GGTCACCTGGTCACAAACTTGTTCGTCTTCATTCTCTTATTAAGTTTCGTTTTCATTGATTTACAAACCTGCATAGGAGAGCTTTGAGCGCAAAGAGTCGTGAATCCAACAATATCACTGAAATAAACCGTGACGCATTCAAATTGCTCCGGCTCAACCATCTCGCCCGCCATCAATTGCTGAGCTACAGGCCTGCTCAACAATTTGGAGAAGAAAAGTCCGGAATTAAAAATATGAGCTACAAAGTATATAAAATTATAAAATCCAGTAAATTCGAACAAACGGGTGGGTAGCTTGGTACAGGTGTTTGGGCCTTCAAAATAGTCCAAACATAGGCAAAGAAAATCATTGAAAAAGCTTGTTTTAAGTTGCTCGTCCGTCCCATGTTTCTTGGGTAGTATTCAGTATTCTAATCGTTTCGTGAATTCACTCAGTGGCGTAGCGTGCTGTATGTCAACGTTGTAGTTCGTCCATTTGTACCTATGAAAAAGATCGAACTGTTGGGTGTTCGGTGAACACCTTCGAATTCGACCTTTCAGGTGGGTTTAAATGGACCCAATCCAACGTTGCCAAATTGCACGCTACGCCACTGAATTCACTGGACATTCAAGAGCTACGGAACAAATGATTGATTTTAAAATCGCTATTTTTGAAAGAACATGCATGACAACTCCCACCGGCCTCCCCTTCTCTCTCTCTCTCTCTCACAGAGAAAGGAGTTTTTTAACGGCTACCAGAAGAACATTTAACCAGGGGCTTCGCGTGCAATCTGGCAACGCTGTGATGCGTCCATTTACACGGAAAAAAAACTACGGTAAAAATAACCATACGGATACCTGATTTTGGCACCTGCTAGATGTTATGGTAATGTTACCCAGAATTATACTATGTTTTGACTAGGTACTAGGTGATGTTACCTGATTGCATGTCGAATTTACTCAAAGTATCGGTAAATGTACCATACTTCTGGTTAAGTTTACCACAACATCTAGCAGGTGCCAAAATCAGTTATCCGTATGGTTATTTTCACTAATCTTTTTTTTCCGTGTAGACCAATGCAAAATATCGATTCAAGGGAGTGCACTGTGCGCCTCCAATAGTTCGATCTTTTTACATACGTTTAAATGAACAAAATGCAGTGTTGCCACATTGCACGTGACGCCACTGCATTTAACTATTTCACAGAAGTATTATCTGAAATTTTCAATCGAAATTCTGATAATGCTTAAAATACTATATCGCTTTCTCAAAACTAGGATTCTGCTCTCAAATGCTAGGAATGAATTATCGCTACAAAATAGTTAAATGTCCTTCTAGCAGCGGTTGAACTTCTATTTTCTCTTCTTCTCACTTCTTGGAAAGGTCCGTCCAGGGTCTGAAAGGAGTTGTGGGATTGGGGGGGGGGGGGGGTTCCAAGGCTCAAATTTGTCAAAATTGTATGGAATACGCAAGATACTTGTTATTGGGGGAACGTTTCGATGTTAAGAAAGGATAGCCAGATAGGGGTGGGGTCTCCAGAGGGTCTGAGATCCTCCCCTCCATCCCTCCCTCTATAGTTTTCAGATGTTTTGTATCTAAATTAAATAATTGAATTGACATGATAGTACCTTGGAAGAACTTGATAAAGTAACTCTTCTGAGCGTCGCTTTTCCATGCTGAATTGTTCCGTTTTCTCTTCCACCAGCGCCTCCAAGTTATTTGCGTATTGCTCCATTCGCCGTAAAAGGTCGTCCATCAAATTTGGACAGTATCCCCTAAAAGTATCAAAAATACCGACCGTTATTTAGTATCGTAAAAAAGTTATACATCGATTAAAAACTTGTTTCGACCAAAGTAATTCGTGAAATCTCAAGAGTTTTTAACTCGCGCATCCACATAACGATATTCAAATCGGGTAAATAATAACCCCTGTCAAAATGTCCCTGTTCAAATGGCCAGAGGGCTTAATAGATAAATTAATATAGAGATAAATAAATAGATAAATAGATTAAAGACAAGTATTTGTTTTTCTTGTATAAATGTTTGAATTGAAATACAAAGTATTATAAAACAGAGACCTACAGTCAATTCATATAAATAATAGTGTATTTGCGGGGGACTATTTCCTTGAGTTTAAAAGTTTCAATTTTATTTGTTTCGGCGTGACTCTGATCATTGTTTTTCTGTCGAATGACTTTCTGAAGCAATGACTCAATAGAAGCCGTAGAAATTACCTGCAGTTTCTAAATGTATGCCCGCTGATCTTTTTCACTAAGTTTGCTGATAAAATCTAGTTACCTGAAAGGCAACTATAATTTCAGTCAGTGGCGTGACGTGCATTTAGAAACGTTTGTATTTTGTCCAATTGAACTCACAAAAAGGATCAAAATATTGGGTGCTCGGTGAACAACCTCGAATCCAACCTTTCGTATGGGTTTAAATGGACGAAATATGTAACGTTGTCAGTTTACACGCTACGCCACAGACTTATATTCACGCTCTTTTAGAAATATATTACTTTTTAAAAGATATACCTCCCATCAATCCGAGATTTCTTCACTTACTTCATTGCTCGTCTGATGACGATCCGAATATTTTCAAACGTTGGCCTATCGTCGGGATTGTCTTGCCAACACCTTTCCATTAAATCCTTGATGTCGTTCGGACAATCATGACCAGTGATGTCTGGTCTGAAAGGAGGAGATAATCGTTTTTCTACCATTTCCAATATTTCTGAAACATGACAATTTTCGGTCTTTATAAACAGAAACAGCTCGCTCTGCTAATGGTGTGCCATGCAAATTGCAGCTAAATTCAAAATTTTATGCAACATGGATTTCCATAAAAATGCCATGGAATTTTGCAAGGATTTTTTTTTTTTTTTTTTTTTTTTTTTTTTTTTTTTTTTTTTTTTTTTAAGAGGAAGAAGAAGAAAAAAAATAAGAAGAATAGGGAACCTTTGACATTTAATGATATCCGTGCTTCTTGGTCTATCAAAGCACGAGGCTGAATGGGACCTCATTATTAGAGAATCGATTCGTTTTTCATAAAAGTAAACTGCAAACTAAGTAAAGCTCACTTAATCGAAAAAAAGGACCAAAATATGTTATAAGATGATAAGATGCCCGGTCAAGAGAGAAAGTGGGAGAGAGAGAGAGAGAGAGAGAGAGAGAGAGAGAGAGAGAGAGAGAGAGAGAGAGAGAGAGAGAGAGAAAGAGAGAGAGATGTTAATTTTGATTTTATTTAGTCAGGCCATAGTAGGGCTTAGAGTAGTCCTCTCTTCCAGAGGACCTGCTGGATAGTTAGATAGATAAAGTTTGACAAAAAATAATTAGAGAGAGAGAGAGAGGGGGGGGGGAAATAGAAAAAACCCTGTATCCACCTATATAATATGTTTCGTGGAGGTGAGGGCGGAGGCATTAGCTGCGAAACGCAATAAAGCAATTTAGTTCTGAGCCTTTATTCCAATGGTATTATTCGATAGATATCTGGATGCGTCGGCACCAAGATCCTGTTGATATTATAGTTCCGTAGCGCTACACATTTATTCTCAACGCTCCGTACAATCTACACAACAATGCGGTAAAATAACCCGAATCAGAAACTTCGTGAACTCAGCTTTCAATGCACGGCTCCCGATTTGGATGCGCAAAGATTACAGCGCTAAAAAACTGACGCGGAGAAGGAACAACATGCCCAACATCAGAAACGTTTGCCAGGGCTCTTGTCAAATGGATACGAATAAATATAGTGGTATCATTTCTGTGAAACCGATTTACCTTGAACGGTGGAAGATTGTTTAGCTATCTCATAAGGTCCTCCTCTCACAACGATTTCTTCTAAAATAATTGAAAAACTGTACACATCTCCTTTTTGAGTCACTGGTTGTCCTAAAATCACAGTCTGAGGTAAGAGTTCGGGTGCAACCCACAGAAGTTCTGGAAAAAAAAAGAATTTGACTTATCTAATGGATATGATAATAATATATTTAATAATATATTATAATAATAGTTATGTTTGATTTCGTGTGAAATTAAATGACAGAAACTGCGCGTTTATTTAGATTTTGCGAAGTCACAACGCAAAGTAAACACATTCAATTTAAGGACAATCTAGTTAATTTGCGGTGAAAAATTGGCCATCATGCCACGCTGAAAAAAGAATTTCCTAAATTATACTTATATTACCAGAAGCACTTAAAGAGTTTTTTACTCATACCAGAAAATTTTGGTGTTTCTATTAGAATCTCTTCGTGGTTTCCTAAAAAATTTCAAGAACTACAGTACGGATACCTTGATGAATAAGTCGTAGTGCTTCTTGTAATTTTTTTTTTCATTGCATGCTGTTATACAATAAAGAATCAAAGTTAATTTTCTCGCTTGTATACTGGAACACGAACAAGTATACGAAGAAAGAAGAATAATATAGTAATAAAAAAAGGAACCAAATGATCTCTTTATCTTGAAACGAAAACTGGACAATCATATTGGGTAGCAACATGTAGCAAGATACTATGTTTGTCATTCAGTGAAGTGATTCGTGCAAGCTGACAGCCATGCCTCTCTGCCATTCAAACCTATTTAAAAAATCGATTCGAAGGGGGATAGACTGTCTTCTGAAAAATCGATTATTTTATATAAGACCAAATTGAGAAAATTCTTTTTTGCCACATTGCACGTGTTGCCACTAACAGTATTATTCTCAACGTTTTCAACTTACTTGTATAATATAGTAAATCCTTAGAGGCTTCTGATGGTATGGTCAGAGTAGTCAATCCAAAATCAGACAATTTCAGTGTAAATCGACCGTCAATGAGACAGTTGCCGGAACGCAGTTTTCCGTGCACACCCACTTCGCATCCGTGTAAAAATGCCATACCCTAAAGCAATAACGAACATGATCAAAACAGGTGCAGCATGTTTTACGTTTTCTCAATCAGCCGACGATTTTTTTTAAATTAATCGACAGATGAGTAGAGAGGGACTAAAAAAATAGTATTTACAAAACAAAGAAAAAGAAAAAAAAAGTTGACAAATGTCTACAAGCTTTTAATAATAATTGAACTTGATGTGAGATACGATTTCGCGAGCGGCCATCTTTCCAAGTCAACCCGAGAGCAAAAAATAAAAAAAATAAAAAATAAAAAATAAAAAAAAAAATAAAAAACCAAGGTATTAAGTAATAAATTTTCAGTTTTCCGGGAATAAAAAATCTACTTCGGCTGAGACAAAGCAATATCTGAAACAGCCGTTGAGTTTCTTTTTTTTTGACTGACGTCATAAAAAATTAACGAGATCTCGTAAAAATTAAAACTTTTTTAAAAGCCTTTCATAGATCAAAACACTTGTTTTGTACTCGCTCGGCCTGCGTCATGGAATGGAATGACATCTAGTACGGTAGGATAAAAATCGCGTATTTTTAGATCATCTCTGCGGTCATGACCTTTCACGGTACATATCCATCAAATCGCATCAAAGAACCCGCGCCTGACAGGCTGATGTTAAAAAAGATAGATTTCATTGAATAACAGAATAATTATGAAACAAAAATAAAGCAATCGGAATCGATGAGACATAGAAGGTTCAATCTTTTTGTTTAATATTGAAATAGTTTGATTAAATTGATTGATAAAGTTGAACGCCTATATACTTAATACACAGCGTGTACCAAAACCAAAAGTACCCAGATTGACGCTGGCACTTCAAAACTAAACAAGCTAGTGAAATGGTCTTGCATTAATTTGAAAGACCAACTACCAAATTGTTCCCTATAGCCTAAAATGAGCCCATGTGATTATTGTAATGGACGAAGTAATGACAGTTTGGATAAAAAAAAAATGAATTTGACCCCTTCCGTGTTTTTCAGCGTATTTTTATTTTTATTTATTTATTTTTATTTCAACTGTCATAACTTCATCAATAACCATTAACCAAATGGAATTATCTTAAGCTCAATCGATAGGAAATGACTCTATCTTTCAAATTAGTTCAAGGCCATTCCGCTAACTTGTTTAGTTTTGAAGTTATAGTGTCAGTCTCGGTACTTATGGGACACCCTATGTAGCTACAATTGAGTATGCTTCGATGTTTTCAAATACAAGGTTTCAATTCATAGATTATATGATTCGGAACCACACCTAAACATTTCCAGTGCAATGTGTGCGAGTGTGTTCAAAATGAAGGCACAGATAAATGAATAGGTATGTAACCATGCATGATTGATTGCACGCTTAAGTTACCACTACTGAGAAATTCAACCAGGTTTAAACTAACTAAAAAATTATTCAAATTACCTTTACTATATCATGTATTAGTGACATTCGGAAATTCCAGTCCAATTTCAAGGCGTCATTTTCAAGAACATCCTTCAAACTTCCTTTTGGACAGTATTCTGTGAGAATCAACACGTAGGGACATTCAATACATGCACCAATAAATCTGACTGTGTTTTCGTGGGTGACATCACGTACCTATACGTTTTTGGAGGAAAGTAGAAAAAGTATTAATACCTAATACTAAACATTCTTTATATTGCGGAAGCAAACAAGTGTAAAATGCTATAATTTATTGAAGGGTTGAAATATATAACGACTTAAGCGCCATTAGACGTTGCAAAGATTGTGCAGTTGTTTTTAAGTCAAACAAAATACCCATAACGTCCAGTGAGACGAAATTTTTAAATTAAATTTCTCCTCTAATGAATGATTTTTTCCAGAAAAACCCCGCTTTGGAAAACACACCCAGGAATTTGGATAATTAAGGGGAAGATGCACAATCTTTGCAACAACTGATGGCGCATACCTCATTACATATTTCAACGCTTCAATTGTTTGTTCTCTTGCTTAAAAGTGTTGGGTCAGCTATAGCCGTTTGGCGCCCGAGTGGGAGTATAAGAACTTGGCACTTTCAAATGCTCACAACATTTCTGCCATATTTTCCAAAAAAAGACAAAGATTAAATTAAAATACTATAGATAAAAAGAAACGAAAAAAAGAAGAAAAGTTTGGTTGAAATAAACCGTCATAATTACCTGTTTTACCTCCCAAAGCAGTTTTTTGTTAATATCAACTTTCTTTTTCACAATCTTCTTGATAGCTACCCTCGATCCCTGTCAAAAACATAATGCTTCATTAGAATTTTCAATTTTTTCTCTTCCATCTAAAAAGCTCTTGATAGAACAATGGGGCAGTTGCAAGGGTCTGAAATTTTAAGTTTTTGATGAAGAAAATGTTAGAACTTAATGAGCTGAGAACAATGGTGCCTTTGGTTTTTTCCTAAGTGTCCTGGTTTTGGAGATACACACGTGTAAAGTCGTAAAAAATTGTGAGCGTAGTGACGTCACTACGCGGAATTCCCATTTAAAACAATGTATTTTGGGCCGAAATCACATCTCCGGATCAATGGGAAAAAATTAGAAACCAAAGGCATCTTTGTTCTCAGCTCATCAAGTACTTTCATTTCCTTTATAAAAAACACAACATTTCAGACCCTTGCAACTGCCCCATTAATTATTTGATTTGGTTGAATGATAAGCAAAATCTAAGAAAATTTCCAGTTTATTAAAGAACTAGGCTCATTAAATCATTTTTAATCTTTCTCGTTCAAGGAACAGCTTGACACTTTCTCGCCATTGCTTCACCATATTCTTTTGGTTACTAACCCTTCCAAGAGTTCCACCACCAAGCTTAATTCATGCAAATTGAGCATAACTTAGCCTTATACTAAAAATAAAAGGATCACTGAATATTCTCATTCCTCGGCACAAGTCGTAGCTTAAACAATTTTAAAAGACACACGGGAACGATCATTTGTCATGTCATTATGTTATTGATTGTCACTGGTTAGAGGCAATTTGTGGCCAGTAAAAAATTGGAAGACAGTTTTACGATGATAAAGTATTAAAGGTATTGATAGTGGCTTCGCGTGCAGTCTGGCAACTCAGAATCCTGTCCATTAAAACGTATGAAAAAGGTCGAAATATTAGAGGTGCGCAGGGCACTCCCTCAAATCGATATTTTGCGTGGATTTAGATGGACAAAATGCAGCCTTGCCAAATTACACGCTACGCCGCGCTATACTGGGTGTTGGAAGGGTTGAAGTATTATTTTAACCATTAATTTTATACATTTATATTTATATTCTTGTCCATTATTCAAATAATTTTACCTACTTTGTAAATTCCAACGGTAGTGTAGACTTGAGACGGTAAAAGCGAACTTGTTGAGTCATCTGAACGTCTCCTACAGTGAAGGCGCTCGCGCAAAGCCGGCTCAAATATCTTCACAGAAACATAAAAAAAAACACGCAACTGAATGAAGCAAAGAAATGTAATTTATTCTGATACAGCGACAATAAACTATTAGCAAGGTTATGAACCTAAAATCGATCTATTCTATGCAGCGGTGAAGCGTGCTATCTAGCAACGTGATATTAGGTCCATTTGAGCCCGTAGAAAAGGTCGAATTTGATGGTCATCGCCTATCCCTAGATATGCAGTTCGATATTTTGCGTAAGTTTTAATGAGCTAAATGCAACGTTGCCAGATTGCACGCTTTGCCACTGATTCTATGGATTTTTTCAAGGTTTTTTGTGTAGGTAAGTACACGGAAAAAAAACTCCGGTAAAAATAACTATACGGATACCTGATTTTGGCACCTGCTAGATGTTATGGTAAAGTTAACCAGAAGTATATTATGTTCTGACTAGGTACTAGGTGATGGTACCTGATTGCATGTTGAGGTTATTCAAAGTATCGGTAAATGAACAATACTCCTGGTGAAGTTTACCATAACATCTAGCAGGTGCCAAAATCAGGTATCCGGATGGTTATTTTCACTAATCTTTTTTTTCCGTGTAAAAGGATAGTCGAACTTTGTGTAAAAGTATGCGAATAAAACAAAAAACAAAAAACAAACGAAAATAAAACGACGAAACCATGAGAAAAGTCTAAAACTCTCGTTTCATGGTGAAAACTTAGCTCAACGTTCATATTGATCCTTCGTGTATGCATGCTTTTCTCCCGCTTTACACCTCAAAAAAAGAAAACATAATTTCCAAGTTGGACTAAAACGATTGTTGCAATGTGAGTCATAAAAAGCTAGATTTAAAACTCAGTTCTTATCGTTATACATAAATTTGATGTTCCAGAGAGACACAGTTGTACTCAGAAAAAAGTTTTACCACAACATTTTATTTCATGTACTGATGATGTCATTTTCATAGAACCGGAATGACGTCTTCGGGACATTGAATTAAGCCCTGTTTTTCCCGAGAGTTACATGGCGTGCAGAACTAGATGCTGCATCAGTTTTTCTATAATTTTAAAAAATAAATATGGATGTATCCAGATTTCGTAAAACAAGAATACGTCATAATCTCAAAAACTTCAAACAGTTAATTTTTATCCTGTTATGATCAAATCAGAGACAATATACGTATAATAGAGACCACGCACTAGCCGTGCGCGCGGTGGCTGACTTATTTTTCGGGACTCTACAGGAATTAACACAGGGAGCATGATGGTGCACCATCCAAAACGGTCCATACGTTGACTGATGCAATTTCGGTGCTTTGGTTGAAACCAAAACTAGTGAACTAGGCAAAAATCTCAACGACGTTTCTCATCAGTCAACGTATGGACCATGTTTGCGGTGATCTGTTGAGACCCCGAAAAAAAGAATTGTCACCGCGCGCAAACATGGGCAAGATAGATAGTGCGTGGTCTCTATTATATATTACCTCTGGATCAAACATACTTAAATTTACCTTGCACAGTAAAATCGTGGTTTTTTCAAACAAGGGCATGATGGAAAATGGCGAACGATTGCAGATAAAATTACACAAAACCAATGGCAAACACTGGATCAAAGCATAAACGGATCCAGCAATCTGGCAACTTCGCATAGTTCCCATTGGAATGTATGATAAACAATCGATTCTTAAAACGGCTATTGCCCCGTGACTAATCGACTGTTTATCATGCAATCAAATAGAAATAATGCAGTGTAGCCAGATTGTTGGATCTGCCAATCGATCAAAGCATGCAATATCTCGGACATAATTTTACGAGTAAAAATCAAGTTCATGAACAATGAATAGCAAGAAAACTTAAAAATGTGTAAAATCATTCGTTTTATAGCTGAAATTGAGCCGAATGACATGACTTATGCGAGAAAATATAAACTCTTAAACGTTTTTAAAATGATAGAACCTTTCAAGTCCGGAAAAATCTATGTTTTGATCCAGTGTCTCCATTTAAACTTATAAAAAATAATCAATTCTTTGATGAGGCATTTTGCCTTAGCCCTTAACTGCAGATGAGCCCAGATCTGGAACAATTACTTTGAAGCCTTATCTAAAAGTAGGGGACTTGAGTTGTACTATCGCTGCATGGTGGGTCACACGTGGAACAGATACTAAACGAGTAAGAATTGTCGATTTTGTCCTAGAGCGCGCAGCACCGGATAGAGAACGTGCAGAGTGGTTGAAAATAGCTTACTGAAAATCTGATAGAGATTTTCCGATTTTCATAGTTATGTTTGGGAGTAACGCAGGGGTACCATATACAAAAAAAACAACTATTGAAACTTACTAACTTATTTTTTACTACTTTAATTTTTTTTTTTTTTTTTTTTAGCCTGAATACTTTATTTTCAGTTGCATGGATACCTAAATTCGGGTAAGCCCTTATTTGGAACAATTAATATTCAGGCTCTTTACCATTGAAATATAGTGGAAAGAATTTTTTCACTATTTTTCCCTGTCTCAAGGATCAAAATTGTACTGAAAAAAAAAAATTATTTTATTGAAAAAAAAAAAAAAATAAAAAATCATGCAGTAAAGGGTTAGCTAATTCGATTATTTCCATAGGCTTATATGGCAAAAGAATAAGGTTGCCAGATTGAATAAGCCGCTACTGGTGAGAAGGCAAAAAAGCACAGTTGACATCAGATTGGACGAACCACAGTACCACAGTTTGTAACAAACCTTCTTCCAATTCGCAAATCTCAAACAAACATTTTCTGAGGTCAATTTCATATTCTCATACTACATCTATGTAGGTATAATCCGTTATCAATCCTGAAATTCAAACCAAACAGGTACCTACACAAGTACATTTTACAGTCATTCTTACCTCTGTAGTTTTCTGAAGTGCCAACCGAGATGAGAACTGTTTGCCAACCTCCAACAGTACTTCCTCTGGTCTCACTCTCCAACTCATGTTGTTTAAATCGGCCGCTTCCTTCATTTGTCTAGAATGACATTCAAGTTTGATATTAGGATGGACTGAGAAAATTTAGTTGACGCACTGAGAAAAAGTTGCCAGTTGATTCAACAGGACGTCGCGTTAATACTTACTTAACCGGAATTCCTGTTGTTTCAACAGGAAATACTTTTATTTCAACAGGAATTCCTAATATTTCAACAGGAATTCCTGTTACTTGATCGGAATACCTGTTGAAGTAACAGTAAGTATTAATGAGACGTCCGGTTGCGGCAACAGGAAATTTTTCTCAGTGCGGTATACAAAATCTAAGAATCGTAAAGATACGAGTATCAATTCATTACATTTTGTAATTAAAAAAAAAAAAAAAAAAAAAAAAAAAAAAATCTACCTTCAGTCCTTCATGGTTGACTCTTCACCTTTATGAAACGTGTCAACCTCTAGCTGAGTCTCGAGTTTTAAAGAGCATCTTTTCATTGGATGAGGTTGGATTTTTGTATCAATAAAGTTTTGATCAATTGATTTCAGACTGTATTTATTATTCTTTCAACCTAGCTGATGCACGTTGCAGGTATACCGTCGCGCTAGATATACAAGGTGTTTCAGGTTTAACGTCAAGAACTTCTGGAGCCGACTTTTCATTGTAAAAATCATACTATTCTTTCAGTAAACATAAATCCTTAAATGCTACCCCGTTGAGCTTCGATTTTTCCAGGTTAAAAAAAAAAAAAAAAAAAAAAAAATGAATGAATTTTTAAGACCCACGTCTACTCAAAAAATAATATTACTTTGACTTGAAAAGTATGCTTCAGAATTTCTTGACCTTAAATGTGAAACACTCTGTATTTTGACTAATCACCAAGATCTTTTGTTCAAATAATTTTGGAGAAAAAATGTGGAAACCAAGAAAATTAATTACCTGCTAGCGAAGCAAGCGAGGATGAAAATACTAAAGACCAAAATAAGAAAAGCGGCCACACCATACATCACAATCGTGAATACTTCTGAAAAATAATCGACAGCCCATCGTTAGAAATTTACGTCTATTTTTAAGCAAAACAAAACAAAGACTGGGAGAATGAGATCAATAGAACAGTTCGTCCTTTTTAGCCTACCCAAAATATGGAATTCAAGAAGAGAAAAAAACCAAGAAAGTAGGAAAGAATTTCAGTTCACCGTTCACGCTCCTAGGAAGGTATGAAAAATTGAGGGAAAATGGCAAATGTCCCGTACGACCGGCTAGGAACATATGTTCAAGTTTAATACTAAACGAGTTCAGCTAAAGGCAGCAGCAGACTAAAATACACGCACTTCGATCGTTAAAACTTCAATGTGCGACTGACTTTTTTTTTGACCGACAGTTTTTGCGCAATCGTTATTTTGGAGTTATAGGACGCGAAGAGGAGTGAGGAAGGAGGGTGAGTAAAAGAAAAAAAATTACATCAACTGAAAAATTGAGGGGTCAAAAAACCGAGTTTTCTTCACTCTTCATGTATATTTAATTTCCTCGGATCAAATGATTACGAAAAAAAGTGTAATTTTTTTAAAGCCAATTAAAAGTTAGTGATTTTTTTTGAAACCAGAGCGTACCTACCTTTACAGTATTGAACTTCGGAAAAAATATTTATCACATTTCGAAGAACATAAAACGACGAACGAGGGCACATAATTTTTAAAAAAAATATTAGTTTTAGAAGAGCTTTTTGATTTGACACTTTGGATCCTAAAATATATTTTTTAGACACATTATAATTACAGAACAACATTGTAAAATAAAATTTAAATTATAAATAACATTATGAAAACTAAAAAATCCATTAGAGATCTAGAGATCATTATTGCAACACCCATCAACGATGACATAGAATTCATACGTTTGACAGCATTTATGTTGGGTCACATTAATGAGCTGTATCTATTACATTAAATTAGAGTGACAGTCTAAATAGGCAAATTGCGTAACTGAGGAAGATGAGTGATTGTCTCTAATTGCACAAGCAGCATTGATATACTTAATCAATGAGGTATTTTAATGTTCAAGCACCTGAAGAGGTCTAAATAACTTAATAACAGAATGACGACTTTTCACAAATTGGCCTCATTTAAATTGTTGCTTGGATTTAATAGACCCATTCATACTTGCCGAGTCCTGAGAATTGTTGTGCCTATTGGATCTGACGTTGAGCTGGGTATAGACGATTTTTGCTGTGATGCATACTTTTTTTTGTATGTGTGTGTATGGTTGCATACTCAGTTCTCGAGTCAGGTCGAATTTGCATATGATAACTTACATGACGATTATTATAGAGAATACAGCTTTTCCAAAAGTCACTAAATGTACTGACAGAATTTGGCGAGGTGGACTGGAAGAAGAAGAAGAGGAAGAAGAAGGAGAAATAGGAGAAGAAGAAGAAGAAGAAGAAGAAGAAGAAGAAGAAGAAGAAGAAGAAGAAGAAGAAGAAGAAGAAGAAGAAGAAAGAACAGGGGAACTCCAATACAATTTATGTATTGGTAAAGCGTGCCGCGATAGGTATGTATGCAATCGCGTCAAGGGCCACCCGCAGGTAGCAAGTCCGTTCGCGCCGTATATGAAATTGAATTACGCGGTCTTGAGTGCGGGGAAAGGGTCATCTTTAGAGGCGATGTTTTCAAAAACCTGTAGAGTAAAATTAAATCGGTAGAGTGAAAATCTTGTTCAATACGTTGCTGTAAAAAAAAAAAAAAAGGTTGGATCTGGTTTTGGTTTGACCCTAAGTTAAAAACCTGGGGTAAAAAATTCGATTCCGCCCATTTGAATAGAAGTAAATTCAAACGTCTCGCTACAGCGCGGACCTCCAGAAAGTGCATCAAATTTTCCCTATGTATTTTAGCGTAGTGCTCCGTCTCTATGTGTCTATGGTATTAATAGATCTTGACTGAATCTAGAGCCCCTGTATGTAGAAAGTTAAGACAAGAGAGTTGTCAACCTCTGATTGGTCAACGGGATATACGCTCTACCCTACGGGCTCTGCCATTGAATGCGTTTTTGCACATGTGTTTATCAAAGTGGCTTGTTTGTTTACCTTCTTAACAGAAACCCCACAGTGAGGATGAAAGAGTTACTTTTCGAAGAACTTGTTACATTTAATCATGATGCACGTACACTAAGAATGTTCATAATGCCCAAAAGAATCTTTAAGGTGATTCTATGGCAAACTCCCGGAAATTTTAATCCAATAGATGGCGTTACTTGTCGCTGGCTCCAAAAATAGCCGTTTTTTGACGGTTTTCGGCTGTTTTCTCTGAACAGACGAATAAGAGACGAAAAATCGGAAATGTCAGCACCTGCTTAATTTTTTGCTTGATTTGTTGAGCCATAAACGGGCCAAATTGGTACTAAAATAAAGGCGAAACTATGCAAAGAAAAAATCATGTGTAATTTGGAGTTGTATCAGTAAAGATTACATGTTTCTGTTTCACCTGTAATCTTTACTGATACAACTCCAAATTACACATGATTTTTTCTTTGAATACTTTCGCCTTTATTTTTGAATCAATTTGGCCCGTTTATGGCTCAAAGAATCAAGCAAAAAATTAAGCAGGTGCTGACATTCCAATTTTTTGTCTCTTATTCGTCTGTGTAGAGAAAACAGCCAAAAACCGTCAAAAAACGGCTTTTTTCGGAGCAAGCGACAAGTAACGCCATCTATCGGATTAAAATTTTCGGGAGTTTGCCATAGAATCACCTTAAAAGCGTGAATAGATGTCGATCAGCAAAGGCAGTGAAAGATTACCTACTCAGATAGAAAATCTACGGCACTGTTATCCTTGAATTGGATCAAAACACAACAATGGCCATCAAAATATAAACAAATAATCAAAACTGCATGAAATAATTGCAATGGTGGCACCATTGTTTCACTTGTCTAAACTATCTACATATAGGGACTTTACCCGCATCTATAGGTTTCAATTATTATGAGATGTCGGAAAATTGATACCTCCTGAGTTGCAGTCGGGATCATTTCCCATAAATCCACACGGGGGTATATCTGGAGGGGGTCCATCTTTGCCCCCAGGCCAATGAATTCGCTTCCCTGGCACTGGATTGTACTTTTTTGTCTCGCCATAATAGTGGGCCACAACCTCGAACTGGCCTGTGATCGGGTCCAAATCGAGCACCGAGTAATCGGCGTCTCTGTCACCGTTATCGTCAATCCGAACGTGGCCTGTAATGCCTGAACCAAAAATTACAATAGATTAATATTGTAAACCCCGCCATTTTCGAGATATCAACTGAGGAGTAGGTATAGGTGCAGTTTCAAAACCTGCAGTAATATTAACTTTCCTTGATTTTAGGAAAACGGCGACAATGGGTCTGTTGCACACTTTTGCTACAACAATATAGAACCTTGATTCTTCCGTAAAATTCGGCAAAAATAACGATGCGCACAATAAAAACGTTCAAAAATCACTAATTAACTCAGGAAATCACTTCAATTTCAAACAGCCCGCGTTACACTAGACACTATTTTTACCGGTATACTACTACATAGACAGAACCACCGTGGATATGTAAACAACCTCGTAACTACAAAATGATGGAATTTCTTTCTTAATACGTGAAATATAAGCTGCATTTGCTGTCTGGTCTTTTCGGTTTATCAAAGATTACAAAATAATATAAGAAATGTACACATCTAAACGAAACATTCCAATGTCTGTAAGTTCTGTCCATGTTTACATAAGCGAGCTGGTTCCATCTATGTAGTTATAAGTCGGTGATATAGTGTCTAGTGTAGCGCGGGTTGTTTGAAATGGAAGGTATTTTCTGAGTTAATGAGTGGATTTTGAAAGTTTTTAACGTGCGCATCGTTATTTTCGCCGAATTTTACGTTAGAATCAATGAGTTATATTGATGTAGCAAAAGTACGCAACAGACCCATTGGTGGCTCCTCGATACTGCGTTTCAAATAAAAAGGAAGGAAGTTTCAATGCATGAGTATACTTTATAGACTCTCTAGAATGAAGGACATTTCCGGAAGAAGGACTCTTAAAACAACAGAAGTGCTCTTCAAATAAAAACCTCCGTTTGCTCACAGTCACACTTCTCAGGAAGAGCACATCTATTCTTTTACGGGCTAACAGACGTTTCGTCCCGTCTTTTTCGTCCGCTCGATTTTTTGTCCTTTTCTCTTCGTCCTATGACAATTGGTCCTTGATAATTCGTCCAATCAAGTTTCGTCCTGTTGAACCATTGGTCCTTTTATTATTTTCGTCCTCGACTGCAACGTCCATGAGTTTTTAGTCCAATTATTTTTATGTCCAAAGTATGTCTTTCGTCCCGTAATTTTAGTCCAATTTTTTTTTGTCCTTAATAAAAAGTTGGTTTTGTCCAATGCTCCTTTTTGCTAGTTATCAGTTGAAATAAAATGAAGAAATAGAATTTCACCAAAAACAAATTAACATTGTATTACTACTAGGTGTTTCATTAATGTATCTGTTGAGAAAATGCAATTCCCAGGAAATATATGAAAAAAAAGGTTTTTATTGAGCTGCATTGCGATATAGCAACAGTTGTTTCTACATATAGAAATATTGTTGCGCTATCTATCGGGTGATTCGGTATAGCGAGACGCACACTAACTGCCGTAGGATGAACCTATGTTGATAAAGTGGTAAAATCCAATAGAATACGTTCTCTGGTATTGAAATAAAGACTCACAAATTTTACCTGTAAACCAACAAAAATGAACATAAATGTGTATTGGACGAACCAAACTTTTTTCCGAGGACAAAAAACATTGGACTAAAATTATAGGACAAAAGACATACTCTGGACCTAAAAATAATTGGACTAAAAACTCGTGGACGTTTCAGTCGAGGACAAAAATAATGAGTGGACCAATTGTGCTATGGGACGAAAATTGAAAGGACAAATTATCAAGGACGAAATGTCGTGGACGAAAAAAAATGACGAAAAAAAAGTGGACAGAAAAAAACAGGACGGAAAGTCTTGTAACCCTTTTACGGGCCCTCTTCTTCCGGAAATGTTCTAAGTCGTTTCTTAAATCACTAAAAATTCTGTTCATATACGAGTAGATTCAGCCCACATATTAAGGACCTCTTCGGCCCGTCTGATACGAGCTTTACAGAGCCGGTTAAGACTAGGGTAAGCCGGGGCACCATACAATTACAAAAAAGATTACCAGAAGTTTACTAAGATTACTTTAAGCCATAATGTGAACCTATGTAAAGGCCGGGGATAGTACAATTACCAGAATTCTTGTGTTTGTACCATAGTTCTTGAAAGTTTTTAGGACATTCTAGTTCTATGACAATATATTGGTATTAACACCAGAATTTTCTGGTCAAAGTACTAGGATTTCTGTCGTTTACATATCGTTGTGCTTCAAGTAATATGACTAGAATGTCATTAGTCACTTGCAGTATAAGGTACTTCTGGTGTGCTACTTAGTGGACATCCTTTAATTTCGTACCATTACTGGAAAAGAATGTTACTGTGTCGCTGATTGATTTTATTTCAAGATTTAATGCAGCACACACCCACAAGTATGTACATTATACTGCAAGTGACTCGTGGTGCCCCGGCTTCCCCTACAGACACTAGCGTGCAAAAATTACACTTAGCCTTTCTTTCCTCCATCGACATGTTATCAATAATGCCTGGTTTCTACGTGTGGCAATTAACGACAATTTTGATTACCATGAAATAAGATGGTTTTTTTGGGACCAGGTGATACGTCATTTGGATGGAAAGATTAAATAAATAAAAGTCAATCGTAATAAATGGCAGTCATGACTACAGAACAATATACACGCACGCACTTCAGAACCTTTGCCCTTAAAAATAAATCGCGAATATTGGAAGGGAAGTTCCTTTCGACGAATCGAGGAAAAATATCGACATTTCCAGGAAAGATGCAGGTATATTTTTAAATTGAAATTATATTTACTGGGCCTCGCTTAAAGTGTCACAAGCAGGTTTCCTAAAAACGGCGTTTTCTCAGTTTCTTTCCACTTGAGCTTACGTAAGTGCTTTTGACGCATACCTCCAGAAAAAAAATATATATTTTAATGACAATATATATATATATAACTAGAATGCTTCATCAGCGATGTTTTGTCTTCGGGCTAGATCAGTCCTTCACTTTTAATTAACTTACATCCCGCTTTTACTGAAAAATCAAATAAGATTAGACGTAGAATATATTAAATTCAGAAAACGCCTCCTATGCCCTCCAATTGTCCCAGTTTCAATTTGCCACGGTCGAGTAAAGCCGTTTTCGGAACTATGTAGATCTTCCTTGCGCTATTTCAATTTCTTATTGACACTAAAAGCGACTCTCGCTGTTAACATTAATTTGTGAAAGAGTATCGATTCGGAGCGGCTTCATTCGTAAAGTAGGCAGAATAGACATCGTGGAGTAGGAATCTTTAACTACGCACATGGTTAATGTAAGAATCACTGTGGCCAGTAATTTAAACTTTGTGGGCTTGAAGCCTAAATAATAATTATTCTAATAAATATGACTATATAAATACTAAGCAAAACGGACGGCGCAATTGTGGTCGCGATCACAGTAATTTTATGAACGGTTCCGATTGTGGTTCTCAAAGAGGAAAAACTTTATTTTAACCTAACACAACCTAACCTGACCTATCAATAGCCTAACCTAACCTCACAGGTTTAGGCGAAAATGGTTGAACGGTTTCGGAGATACGCCTTTTTGAAATTTTCAGTTTGGGACCAGAATCGGAGCCATCTATAAAATTATCGCGATTGTAATCCCGATCGGAACCACAATTGCGGTGACTACTAACTAGGTATCTATGTATTATAATAATCATAATGATAATTTTATAGGTTTATTGTGGACAAATACTGCAGAAATATCTAAGGTTACCAACTGACTATAATTTAGGACTATCTCTGTCAAATACGGCCCTTGCAGCTCCGTGCTCGAATCTGCGTGAAGCATGATATGCCATGCTATGACATGGACAATGGACATCTATTGTAGAATTATACAGAAGTTCATGACAATTTTCTAGACATCCTTCTTTGTTTTGAAAATTGTTGTTTGCAGTGGAGTAGTTCAGTTGCAAGGGTCTAAGTTTTGGTAATTTTTCAATAAGATAAGGGTGGAAGTACTCTGTGAACTGAAAGTAATGATGTATTTGGTTCCTAACCAGGTTTCATAGTTTCGGAGATAGGATTCTGATGGTTCAAAATGCGTTGTTTAAAATGTTTCTGAATTCACTTCTTGATTTTCTTTTTCAGTAATCTGTGTTCTTATAGGACTGTATTTTCAACGCTTAAAATATTCAATTCATTCAGCTTAATACACAGGGTGTACCAGACCACCCGGATAGGTACTTTTTCTCGAAAACGGCTGGGCGTAGAGATCTGAAACAAAAAAGTCAGATAGGGAATTGACCCCGAAGAATTCAATGAAAATATTTTCAAAGCCCCCCGAGGGGCCCCTGGGGGGTTTTGGGGGGGTTCGAAACACATTTTTCCATTTTTGGCGGGAAAAAGCCTATAAAAGGTACAAAAATAAGTTCAGATCCTGAAAGAACAACTCATTGCCGACATTTTTGTTCCAGTAAATTTTTCCAGAAAACCCCAATTTTTGGGGTTATGGGCCCTTTTGGGGGGAAATTTTCATTCGGCCACTGTGACCACACTATTCAATATTTTTACAAAAACTAAAAACCATCGGAAAGAAGAGATCAAGACCTTTCGATTGATGTGCCACATAATACCTAAAAGTGAAAAATTAAGGCCCCCACTTAGATTCCAAAACTTGGGGGTCTTTGGGCCCCCCCACGTAAAAAAAGTCAAATAGCAAGGTATGGCTTGTGATACATTGATCGAAAGCCCTCAAAGAGTAGCATAAGATGGCACAATCCAAAATCCTCTGCAATCATTACTTTCAAAATGGCGGCCATTTGAAAAATATGGGTGTTCAAAGGTAAGTCCTGGGAAAAGAGTCCAAGGTTGAACGATACGTGGATTGAAAGGCCTTAAAAAAAGCAAACGAATGGCGCAAACCGCAAATCAATCCGCCTCTTCAATCAAAACTTATGGCCGATTGAAATTTAAGCAGCCTTAAATAGGCCTTATTGAGCCCTTTAAGTTTCAATCGGCCATAAGTTTTGATTGAAGAGGCGGATTGATTTGCGGTTTGCGCCATTCGTTTGCTTTTTTTAAGGCCTTTCAATCCACGTATCGTTCAACCTTGGACTCTTTTCCCAGGACTTACCTTTGAACACCCATATTTTTCAAATGGCCGCCATTTTGAAAGTAATGATTGCAGAGGATTTTGGATTGTGCCATCTTATGCTACTCTTTGAGGGCTTTCGATCAATGTATCACAAGCCATACCTTGCTATTTGACTTTTTTTACGTGGGGGGGCCCAAAGACCCCCAAGTTTTGGAATCTAAGTGGGGGCCTTAATTTTTCACTTTTAGGTATTATGTGGCACATCAATCGAAAGGTCTTGATCTCTTCTTTCCGATGGTTTTTAGTTTTTGTAAAAATATTGAATAGTGTGGTCACAGTGGCCGAATGAAAATTTCCCCCCAAAAGGGCCCATAACCCCAAAAATTGGGGTTTTCTGGAAAAATTTACTGGAACAAAAATGTCGGCAATGAGTTGTTCTTTCAGGATCTGAACTTATTTTTGTACCTTTTATAGGCTTTTTCCCGCCAAAAATGGAAAAATGTGTTTCGAACCCCCCCAAAACCCCCCAGGGGCCCCTCGGGGGGCTTTGAAAATATTTTCATTGAATTCTTCGGGGTCAATTCCCTATCTGACTTTTTTGTTTCAGATCTCTACGCCCAGCCGTTTTCGAGAAAAAGTACCTATCCGGGTGGTCTGGTACACCCTGTATAGCATACAAAAGATTCTTATTTTGCAGTTTCTGCATTTGAAATATCTCACGCTTACCGTGAAAATCTCTTGCCCACATCAACCTCGTGATAGCTTTCCCATCGTGAATATCACCACCTTTGCTCAGTGTCTCATTGAGAGCCATCCCTAACAAATACACGCCGTCGTAGAAAGCACCCACGAAGAAGTTTACCTGAAAAAAAAAGAAAAATACACCAGGGTTCATAAAAACCACGTGCTAGCTCAAAAACACAGATTTAAATTAATATAACAATGCAATTAAAGTCATAAAAATGAAAAGAATGCGGGATTGCGGGGGTTTCTCCAATTTTCTTAGAAAAAGCTACTTCATTTTTTCTAAAGGTTATGAAATAACGCATTTTTTTCTTCTTTTCGATATTCTCTCCCCACCCGCCCCTCTCTCTTCTTCTCATCCGTATAGACCATCCAATTTCAAGACGATCATATTCTTTGTTTCTATAAAGCAGGCAAAATAAATCATTCATTCGACTAACTGTTCAAGCAAGAAAATCCTAATAGAAAGTTGAAAATAAGTTCTAAATTCGAGTTTCCCTTCGTTGGAAAGTAACGTCCAATGGTCTTATTTGACTCCAAATGCTAAAATATATCTTAAATCAGACCCATGGTTTCCAGATTCAGCCAGAATAATCTTCGTGAGAGGAAATATATGTCATAAATAAAAGTAAATGGGTTTGTTGCGCACCGTTTTTTCATTTCATTTCCGTAAAGTACTTGATGAAAGGAACTACTCACCGTATTTTCTTATAATTCTTTTGATCACGGAATCGTGAACTAAAGAGCTTTCAAAGTGTGGTGAAAATATGTCGAGCGATTTGAAAAGGTTTCGTTTCAGCGGGAAACTCGATGACGTCATAGAGTACAGGACATCCAGTGCCCGGAATAGTCCGTTTGACTTTTTAAGTGCCATTGCGATTTGCGAAAACGCGTATCCGCACTTTCCTCTGAAATGGGGCAGTTGCAAGGGTCTGAAATGTTGCGTTTTTTATAAAGAAATTGAAAGAACTTGATGAGCTGGTTTCTAAATAAGTCCCATCCTTCCGGCGGTGAGATTTTGGCCCAAAATACATTGTTTTAAACGGGGATTTCGCGTAGTGACGTCAATACGCACACGATTTTTTGCAACTATTTACACGTGTTTAACTCCAAAACTGGGACACTTAGGAAAAAACCAAAGGCACCATTGTTCTCAGCTCATCAAGTACTGTCATGTTCTTTATAAAAAAACACAACATTTCAGACCCTTGCAACTGCCCCATTATGACTGATGGAAAGCAAAAGAGACCGTATCGCTGTTGTTTCGAGCCGCAATACAAAATCACTTCAATTGGCAACACCGCATCGGTACGGACCTATACTATGAATGAAGTCATCGAGTTTCGTGCCCAGTAGAGCGCACCGAGAGTTTCTTCATCTCTCTCTTTTCTCCATTAAAAAACGTATGTTAGACAAGGATTGACAACGGGATAAAACCCCCGCTTTCTGTCTTTTTCCTACGTATACATTCAAATGGGAAATGAGAGAGATGGAAGAATTCCTGGTTGCGCCATTACTGTAACGATATTCGTTTTGTTCCGAGCCTTAACTAATTGTTACTTTTTCTCTGTCACAAAGGAAATTTTATTAAATTTTTATTGTTTCATCTGTTTTCTCGTAACATTTTACTTTAGAATCGTGTATTTCTGGCTTTATAGCAAAAGTGCGTAACAGACCCATTGAAGGATACCTATTCAATTCTTTGAATCTTACGATCACGTTTTTCTTCTTTTTTTTCTAGCAATGGGTCTGTTGCATACTTTTGCTACAACAATATATAGAACCTTGATTCTTATGTAAAATTCGGTGAAAATAACGATGCGCACATTAAAAAGGTTCAAAGTCCACTCATTAACTCAGGAAATCACTTCAATTTCAAACAGCCCGCGCTACACTAGACACTATTTGCACCGGCTTACTACTACATAGACGGAACCACCGTGCATAAGTAAACAACATCGTAACTACAAAATGATGGAACTCCGTTCTAAATACATGAACTATTGGCTGCATTTGCTGTCTAGCCTTTTCGGTTTATCAAAGATTACAAAATAATATAAGAAATTTACGTATCTAAACGAAACATTCCAATGTTTGTAAGTTCTGCTCATGTTTACATAAACGAGATGGTTCCATCTATGTAGTTATAAGTCGGTGATATATTGTCTAGTGTAGCGCGGGTTGTTTGAAATGGAAGGTATTTACTGAGTTAATGAGTGGATTTTGAAAGTTTTTAATGTGCGCATCGTTATTTTCGCGGAATTTTAGGTTAGAAACAATGTGTCATATTGATGTAGCAAAAGTATGCAACAGACCCATTCTTTGAATCTTACGATCACGTCTTTCTTCTTTTTCTTTCTAGCAATTAGTTGACTATCCTAAACTCATATCCTGGTATGCACGCACGTCAAGAACACTCGTTGCATGTTTTTATATTATTTCGTTGCATAAATCGATACTTCCATTTCAGTCAGGAGCCGTTGGGATGGAGCATGATTGAAACAATCAAAAATTAACTGTAGGGCGATTCCTTTATTGCAAAATGCGAGCGAGGCAATATACAGTTGAAGATGTTTTTACGATCTCTGCACTTCTGCAGGATGCGTATTTTTTAATTGTCACTCTTGGAGTCCACGATGTATGCTATTATAGGGTGTCCTAGACCTGCATGTCCGTACCAGGCCTGTTTCTCAGCCGTTATTTACTGTAACCGAACGTCTGCTTAAAACTTTCTTAAGCGGAATTCCTGTTATTTTAACAAGAAATGCCTGTTGTTTCAATAGGAATTACAGTCAAGTAACAGGAATTCCTGTTGAAATAAGAGAATTTATACTATTGAAATATCAGTGATTCCTATTGACATAACTCAGTAATGCCTGTTGAATTAACAGGAATTCCGGTTAAGTAAGTATTAAACAGGCGTCCGGTTGGATTAACAGGAATTCCGGTTAAGTAAGTATTAAACATACGTCCGGTTGGATTAACAGGAATTCCGGTTAAGTAAGTATTAAACAGACGTCCGGTTGGATTAACAGGCAAATTTTGCTCAAGTGTTCAACATAAAAATCTACAACTTGCTACACTTCTATATTATGTCAAGACAAATTCAAATTTAGGGGTCTCAAAGTCCCCCA
This sequence comes from Trialeurodes vaporariorum, assembly GCA_011764245.1. Lineage (NCBI taxonomy): Eukaryota > Metazoa > Arthropoda > Insecta > Hemiptera > Aleyrodidae > Trialeurodes > Trialeurodes vaporariorum. Next base: position 48,212,845 of record VMOF01000320.1, read on the forward strand.
ACTTTTTTTTGTGTCCTAAGATTAGAAGTCCTACACTTTCGACTGATAGGATATTGAACATTTCAAAGGATGGAATTCTGTAAATTTTGCAGTTTGACAAAAAGAAAAGCATTTACCGACTCATATTGCCAGAGTCTCTTTCCCTTACACGCGACTCTTGCACAAAATACAGAATTTAATCAGCCAATACAGTATTGCCAGATTTCAAGTTAAAATCCATTCTGCTAACGCTGAATCTTATGGGAAATATAGGTCTATAGCCTTATCTGGCAACACTGAACCAATTAGAGAAAAAAATTAATGAAAATTTTTTCACACCCGTGGGACATACATCTTCTCCGTCTGAATACGTGTAGTTGTACTCGTTGTGAGCCTTTTGCCTGACGACCTCGGCGAAGTCCACAAATTTTGGGCTCGTCGGCTCCAACAAGGAGACCCTCAGCAAGGCCTCGTAAGCTTTTCGTGCATCACTGTCCAATTTATCTCCTGCCTCCCAGTCGTGATCTCCCCAATAAGATCCCTGAAAATTTAGAATACATAATATTTAGAGCCTTGTAAATTTCTGAATCACAACGTTCTAAGTACTACTTATTAGAAGCGAATGAGGAACGATTGCATTCATAGGTGGATCCAGCAATCTGGTAACTGCGCATTCTCCCCGTTTGAATGTATGATGAACAATCGATTCTCGAAGGGGCTATATTCTCGTGAATAATCGATTATTTCTTGTGCAATCAAACGGAACTGTAGCCAGATTGCTGGATCCGCGAATGCTTGCATTTTTCGACAAATGCAATTTCATCGAATCTCTGTATTGCTGCTTGCATTTATACTCAAAGGTATGATGGTGTATTTATAAATTATAACCCGATTAGTAAAAAAAAATGAAAAAAGGTCCCGAATTGGTCCCCGTTACAGAATAGAGAATTTCTGTTCAATCAAGACCCTTCCACGAACACCCTATAGTATTTACATGTGATACGAGCCTTTGCAACGTGGAAATATGTGACTCAATATCTTATAGAGGAACTTACAATTCCTAAGCAATTCTATCAAGAGGTCACAACTTACTTTAATTATTTTCATACAAATGCTAGGCTTAAAAAAAGAAACCCTTCACCTTGTGAGCGAGCAATACTCTTTACATAAAACAGACAGCTTGTAATTTGTTAAAACATCACATTTTAAATGTTTGCCGAGTGCTATAATGCTTATACTGCATTCGTTTTTCCCCAATTTTTAAGAATAATTACTTATTATCAAAATTATTTTTTAATGGTAGCCTTCAAAATGTGGTACCATATGTATATTCTTTCTAGGTGGAACAGCTCTAAGTCTGTAAAAATTGAGAAAGAAAATTTGGAGCAAAATCAAACTGCGAAAAATAAATTCGGTCAGCGCTGAGTGAAACAAGGATTTGGGGAAAATCCTCTGCTATATCCCTTTTGTCCCAGGCCACCAATCCAGAGGGCCGTGCCAAGGGGAACCAAAATCATAGGACTTTATGGACCATAAACCATAAAGTTCCGGGACCTTGAAATCCTCTCAACACCCTTCAGACTTTTGATCACCAATAATAAAGGAGACGTCAAGTCTTATTAATTGAGGTGTATCATACTTAAACACTAGACAGCCTTTCCTGGTAAAAAATGACGACCGAGTTGATCAACCATGTTAATAATCGTTTTCGGAACAGCCGCATAATCGTTAAAGTCATCAATTATACTAGGACTACTTGGCAACGACGCAAAATTAAACTGATATTCGGCAATTCGGCTACGTTTTACTCTCTAAACCGATCAATCATATAGAGCTGCAGTTTCCGGGACGTTAATTGGAAATAGCGCGGCACAGCACCCTTGCCGAATTCTGAGGAAAAACTGCCTATTTCATTCCTGAGGGAATGGAAAGTTGACGAATCTATTTTCCACGCAATATGGCAAGTATGCATGACCCCAGTGCGAGACACTTTTTTTTTTTTTTTTTTTTTTTTTTTACCTGCACAATTTCAACGTCCAAAAAGGTCCAGTCTCCTCTGGTCATTCCCATTGAGTGGGCAGCTAGCATGAATTTCCTTACTAAAGCACCTCGAACGCTTAGTATCACCACTGGAACACACAATTGATTTGCAAAATGAATTGGTAGCCAGTGGCGCCATTTGGGGGAGGGCAGGGGGGGCAATTGCCCCCCCAAGGATTTTCAAAGTGGCCAAAAAATCAAGTTAGAGAAATTTTTTTGAAGATGCACAGCAAAAAAAAAAAAAAAGGTCGTCCAAAATTAGACTTTTGGAGCCCCCCCCCCCATCAAGTCAGAGAGATGGGTAGATTTTTTAAGATGCACGGCCAAAAAAAAAAAGAAAAAGGTCGTCCAAATTAGACTTTTGGAGGCCCCCCCCAATCAAGTCAGAGAGATGGGTAGATTTTTTAAGATGCACGGTCAAAAAAAAAAAAAAAAAAGTCATCCAAATTTTCGGAGGGCCTTGCCCCCCCCCCCCCCCCCCCAAGGAAAATCTGAAATGGCGCCCCTGTTGGTAGCTACTCAAATGATACTCAAGATTAAACGACCAATGGATCTGTTGCAAACTTTTACTACAATGCTATAGAGTGTATAATCTAATGTAAAATCGGCTGACAAGTCAAATGGTGGAATCAGAAAGCCATGAAATGCAATAATAAACTCACAAGAGGCGTTTAATGAAATCCAAGATGGAGGCAAAATATCGAGCAATATGTTTGCATGCACCACGAACATTCAAGGATAGCCAACCTCACAATATCCATCACAACTAATCACAACGTAAACAAACACATAATCTCTACCTCCAGTGAGGTTGTCAAAGTTGGCAATCCTTGGATGATCACGCTGCATACATTCAGATTCCTCGATATTTTGCCGCCATCATAGATTTCAATAAACGCCTCTTATGAGTGCATTATTGCATTTTATAACCTTCTGATGACTCCAATGGACTTTTCAGGCGATTTTACATTAGAATAAACACTTTTTATCGCTGTAGCAAAAGTTTGCAACAAACCCATTATAACAGATTTTTTCGGTGTTAGGACGGTATTGTCGTAGTATTGCTTGTTACTTTTCAATGTTGATTCATTATTTTATCATCTCTCACTTTACAGTTATAAAATCACATGTTTAATGGACAAATACTTGTATTAAGGGTGTAATTTAGAGACTCAACGGAAAAACCTCCTTGAGAATTCTTCCAAGAATGCCTTGGCGTATTAATTCTTTGAGATAATCCCATTTAGCTTGCGTGTATAAATAATCATGGGCGGAACCAGCAATTTGGCAACTGTGGATGCTTTCCATTTGCACGTATGAGAAACAATCGATTCTTGAGGGGGCCATGGCCTCATTTCTAATCGATTATTGTTTCTCATACATTTAAATGGGAAGAATGCAAAGTTGCCACATTGCAGGCTTCGCCCATGATAAAGATGTGAGAAATCACCGAGGAGCATCATCAAATATTGTGATTTGGACTATCTGGAGGCACTTTTCCAAGGTGACTGACAAACTACATTTGAAAAATGCCACACCTACAAATTAGATTGCGTACCATTTTTTTCCCCGTGCAAAGGATAAATTAAGAGAAAAACAGTACAAAGAAAGTAGAAAGATTCGACCACAAATTATTCTGCTTCATTGTACTACGACTATCAAAAGAAAGTATCCTGGTTGAAATTCTCATTCTTAAATTTGTCCGTTGTTTTCAATAGAAATTAAACATTTTCAAGATGTACAATGGGCAATGTACAATGTATGTAAATGGGCATTCTGCGTAGTACTTGAATACTTGAAAGTCCCAAAATTGCTCAAAGCTTACCAATAGTTTACTACGTTGTACTACATTGTACTACATTGTACTACGACTCTCAAAAGAAAGTACCCTGGTTGAAATTCTCATTCTTAAAGGACGACGCACGCGCCTTATGGAAATGGGCTCCCGGTAGAATTGGCTGAAATTTTGATATGTTGTAGTATTCGACCTCCTGATCAAAAGTTCTCACGGGCGCGAAAGATTTCTATGTCAAGTTTTCGAGATACAGAGGGTTAAAGTTTTGACTTTTCCAGGAAAAGTGACGTTTTTACCACTGTGCCTGTCTTCCGTTTTCCCCGATTTTGACGGCAAATGATACTTTTTCTGTACATAGCCGTTGTAAACTCATTCTAAGCCAACTTTTTACGTACCGATGCTCGTGGGGAGGGGTAAGGGAGGTCAGGGAAGAGGGGGTTCCGACTAAACGGTGTGTACCAATCGTTCCAATCAGTGTCTTTTTTTTTTTAACATTTATTTCAAGTGGACGTTGCTTTAATCGATGACTGAGGGGCATACTGTGGGAAAAGTTGGAGGGCAGCATTGGCGGATATTGGGGGACGAAGGAGGCGATCGCCCCCCCCCCCCGGTTTGGCCAAGAACAGAGAAAAAGAGGGGGCAGGAAAGAGGAAAGAAAGAGAAAAAAGGATAAGAGGGTCACAGGGGGCGAAAATCCCAAGTTCGCCCCCGGTAGCAAGGTTTGAATCCGCTAATGAAGGGTGGGGGGGGGGGGCCCCGCGGGGGGGGGGGGGGGGGGTTTAAGCGAGGACGGAGGCCGGAGGGGATAATGGTTCCAACCAAATACAGCGTTATAACCGTTCCAAACGGCCTGTATAATATTGTTTTTGGCAAGTATGGCTTACAGCTTTCGTCGTTGGATGGAGAGGGGCGCCCTTTCCCCATCCTTGAGGATTGAGGCGAACCAAAATGTTGGCTTTGGGAGATTTATCTAAAACAGAACGCTCGAAATACCTATCAAAAAACCATGTTGTATAGGCTGTTTGGAACAATTATAACGTGACGAACGATTGGGGAACCCCTCTCCTTCCTCCCTTGAATCCCCCGCGGGACCCCCCTTCATTAGCGGATCCAAACCTCGCTACCGGGGGCGAACTTGGGATTTTCGCCCCCTGTGACCCTCTTATCCTTTTTTCTCTTTCTTTCCTCTTTCCTGCCCCCTCTTTTTCTCTGTTCTTGGCCAAACCGGGGGGGGGGCGATCGCCTCCTTCGTCCCCCAATATCCGCCAATGCTGCCCTCCAACTTTTCCCACAGTATGCCCCTCAGTCATCGATTAAAGCAACGTCCACTTGAAATAAATGTTAAAAAAAAAAAAGACACTGATTGGAACGATTGGTACACACCGTTTAGTCGGAACCCCCTCTTCCCTGACCTCCCTTACCCCTCCCCACGAGCATCGGTACGTAAAAAGTTGGCTTAGAATGAGTTTACAACGGCTATGTACAGAAAAAGTATCATTTGCCGTCAAAATCGGGGAAAACGGAAGACAGGCACAGTGGTAAAAACGTCACTTTTCCTGGAAAAGTCAAAACTTTAACCCTCTGTATCTCGAAAACTTGACATAGAAATCTTTCGCGCCCGTGAGAACTTTAGATCAGGAGGTCGAATACTACAACATATCAAAATTTCAGCCAATTCTACCGGGAGCCCATTTCCATAAGGCGCGTGCGTCGTCCTTTCTCCGTTGTTTTCAATAGAATTTAAAAAATTTCAAGATGTACTCTAAAATGGGCATTCTACTTAGATTGTTGAATACTTGGATTGCTCAAAGCTTACCGATATTGTACTACGTTGTACTACATTGTACTACGACTCTCAAAAGAAAGTACCCTGATTGAAATTCTCCATTCTTAAATTTCTCCGTTGTTTTCAATAGAATTTAAAAATTCTCAAGATGGACTCTAAAATGTGCATTCTGCTTAGATTGCTGAATACTTGGAAGTCACAAAATTGCTCAAAGCTTACCGATATTTGAAGGAGTAAAAATTTCGACCAGGGTACTTTCTTTTGAAATTCATAGTACAATGGACATCTTACCTCTAGCATACATGCTGACGTCTTTTAAGTACTGCTCGCACTGGTGCTCGTCATTTCCGTCCAACTCCCGAACGAAACTCAGAACGCCAAATTTTTTCAGTCCGCTCTCCAAGTTTCTACCTGCAAATAATTTCCTTTTTTAAAATTGTTTTTTATCTCTCAATAATATGCAGTGTTAGCAAATAGCATAGGCGGATCCAGGAATTCGGCAACCATGTATTCTTTCCATTTGAGCGTATGACAAAAAAATCGATTCTTATACGGGGGTCATGGCCCTTAGACTAATCGACTGTTTCTCGTTTCTCGTATTCTATTCAAATGAGAAGAAATCACAGTTGCCAAATTCCTGAATCCGCCTTTGGCGAATGGCAAATTTTCTGCGATGGACAGATTGACGCCTAAAGCAAAATGACCTGACTCGTAAAAATAAACAAAGCAAATAAAGAAAGAGAGAGAGAGAGAGAGAGAAAAAAATGACCGGCCCAAGAAAGAAAGAAATGGTTGTGCATAGTGCCAAACAGACGAATCAGAATATACGCGAGGAACCAAAATGCCTTCATTTTGACGTGATACAATTCCAGCTCCAGAGAGTAGGAACAGTTGCGTGGAAAAAAATGAGTGTCACTGCACCGCACCGTACCGTACGCGTACTTTTACTAGATGAATAATTACTAACACAGCGAGTTTAGGATTATGTTTCCAAAATTTTCCGTACTTCTTTTTTGAGGAATCATTCATTACATAAAATGCCTTATATATGAAATAATCGTTTCTTTTTCGTTTGTGTCAGATAAATCGAAGGGGACATAATCGATCTGCTCTAGCTTCTTTTTGGTTTTGCTTCAAAAACCGCTTAAAAATGCCAAAGCACATGGATATTGATATCAGGATGATACCCGATGAGAAAACTCTACGATTATATAACGGCACATTATAACCAACGGTAGTAAAATGGCTATTGGTACTCAACTCTATATATATATTGCTTTATGGTGTCAAACATCTCAGTATTTTTTCGGCGCCAGTTTGAAGTCAGGTCGGAAAATCTCCTAGGCGTCATTACATAAAGGTCGTGAACCAAAGCTTCAAAGAACAAAAGAGTGAAAAAGAATCCCATATTATCCGGAGGGTTCATTCTTGAAAAGGTTTCAATTTTTACACATCTCAATGATAAAATTTCACATATATAAAATACCTAATTTAAATTTTCATATTCTTGTGCCTGAAGCACTTTTTGAAGTCTTTCTCTAAAATACTGATAGACCAAATTAATAAATTGCAAAGCCATGAAGGGGAAATAGGGTCGGGAACCACCGCCTACCTCAACGTTCATAAACACGTTCAAACTGTTAATCTGACTGTATGATTTTTTTTTAAGTAAACTTGTTGACCCTCAGATCCCCATTGAGAATAAACCAGCCTCATCTAACCCATCTATCTACCTCCTCAAACTTATATGATTACGTCTCTGTATCAAACTCTCTGGTCTAGTGTAAGACATTGACTTTGCAGTTTTTATCAAAAAAGGGTCTTGAAATTTCCACTAGTTGCCTTTAGTAAAAAAAAAAAACATTTAAGATTTGAGTGTATAAAAACAAATGAAAATATGAATTTAAATTGTTGGGAAACTTCATCAGGTCGCACATTTATACAGTGTATAACTGTATGAAAATATTAACTTTTCAAATTCTTTGCGTTATCTTTTTTCTCCTGAGCAAGTTGCTCATACTGGTGAATTACGCTCAATTCCCTTAAGATCGGAGCTTAGAAAGGATTTTTCAATTTGGGACGGAAAGTACAAGAACGACGCAACTCGAATGAATTTTAAATTAGAGCAATGTCGTTATTGCACCCACCATCTAAATTGTATCCAGTCGTCCTGAACTCGACTCCAAAATGAACGAAAATTAATATCCTCGAGTATTTCAATTTCATCAGGCTAGACTAAAGAAGAGTACTTTCGTGCATTTGAAAGATCACGATTTAACTCCAAACTTTGTCTTTGATTTGACGGCGGATGAATGTTTGAAGAGCGCTCCAGTGCCGCAAGCACAGTGGAAAAACATGTCATTTTTTATAGCGCATCTACTTTATCATGTGATGGAGATGTCGATAGAATGACATTCAAAGCTTGGAAGAGTGAATTAACGTTTATTTAATTGGTATTTTTAGAGCGTAGTAATACTTTTTTCAGTATCTATTTCCTTATTTATAATTATATCTGAGAGTTGAAAAAAATCATAAAGTGATGCAACCAATCGTGCTTGTTTGTTTACAAATCGATGACTGCGACTATAAAAAACAAAATCAGAATACAAGTTCCACTAGATGCATACGTTTGGTTGTTTATCAAAGGTCGTTGATATTTTGACAGGATATAGTTTTTTGGTCTTGGCATGACAATTTGCTACGTAAGAGGTGAACTGTACTTACAAACATTGGCGTTAGTCTTGCGTCAACGAATTGACGCAACCCGCAACACACACGACGCCCGAACCTATTCTTGATTTTTACAGAACAAAAGAAAGTAAGGAACAAGTGCGTTGTTTTTACGTATATTAATGCGGGTTGCGTCAAATCGTCAAATCATCGACGCAGATCTTATACCTACGCCACTGCTTGTGCTTACATACTTCTCAAAGGTATCGAGTGAGTCGCGTATTGCAGAAATGCGTTCCCGAAAATATCCGTCTCAATATATTTGTACTTATATACCAGGAAGTATAAACTAGAGTCGTATATACTACGTTTCTACCTCGGTGAAAGCTCATTATAGGGAGAGCGAACACGTCACTTTATGCGCTTGAAAGGAGTCAACCGCGCCACGAAGGTTAAGATGATTCCAGGCAGTGGCGGCTCGTGAAAAGCGATGCATCGATGTCCACTCCATTTAAAACTATAGAAAAGTATCGATATCTCGGGGGTTCAATTGCACCTCTTGACCATCGATACTTTCCTATAGTTTTAAATGTAGTAGAGATCGATATATCGCATTTCACTAGCCGCGCCACTGATTCCAGGTCCAGGGTCGATTAGTTCAAACCGATGACGCTTCGTTGTGTCGCATCGCGCTGCTCAAAAAGTCAACAGTTTTTGGCTCGGATTAATGAATTTACGTAAAAAGTACACATTTAAGGAACGTCTGCACCTGCAAACATGTACCTCAGGAAGATACCCTGAAACTTTCAAGCTGAAATCTTTAAAAACAAAGCCGGGAATTATGAAATATGAAAATTCCCATAAGCCTCGATGCATTGGCGGATACAGGGGGGGGGGGCGAAGGGGGCGATCGCCCCCCCCGTTCGGCCCAAAATGTGGGAAAAGAGGGGAGAGGAAGGGGAAAAGCAAGAGCGAAAACAAAAAAGGGGGTCGTTTAGGGGCGAAAACCCAAAATTCGCCCCCCCGTTCGCGAGGGCTGGATCCGCCACTGCCTCGATGAGTGAAAGTGAGGCAGATACCTAGAACTAGTAGGTATCACTCGCACTCAATTGCACTCACTAAGTTTAACCCGCCCGAGTATACTCGTTAATCTCTCATAGCTATTGCACACTGTTCCAGTCTCACTATTCCGAATAATCGCGATTCTCAATGTAGACCCGTACAAGTTAAGAATTCGTCGGGCGCCTTCAATTCGTCGTATAGGCAATTCCAACTCCCCCGAGTACGAACAGTTAACTACCTTCCCTATACATATAAACGGAAGAGTGGCGTATTTTTGAACTAACCCGGTCTTTAAAGGTTAAGGCGAAACGAATTCCATAATTTACAGCTTTAATTCTCAACCAATTTCGCTCGTTTTGGACTCAATAATTCATAAAAAAAAATTATGCACGTGATGATGACGTTCTTAGAGCCGGCGTTTTTTCTTTGTTTTCAATTTATATGTATGCCAAAAACACGACTTTTCTCAAAAGACTTTATCCATTGGATTGAAATCTGGAAAAGTTTTGCCTGAAACAACCAAGTTTAGCGGCAAACCAGTAAAGCGGATATAGAGACAAATCCAGAAAGGTTATAGACTCCTCTTTCTCCTCATCGACACTTTTGTGAGAAACCTCCAATGTCTTTTACTCTTTCTTGCTTCCGTGAAAGTCTAGAACCAACGACCAATCAGAACTCGTTGAGCTCGTGCCCGTACGTCCTATTTATAAAGAGTTTCTATCAAGGGACCCTAGTTTTTACCACCCCCACAAAAATACTCTAGTAGCTCATCTCTGCTTGAGTTTCACCGGCGAGTAATCGGCCGATGCGATGGGTCTATTGCAAACCTTTGCTGTGGTGTTATGGAAGGTTGATAATTAAATCAAATCGTGTGAAAATCACATTGATGGAAGAATCATACAATCTCAAATTCTATACTCACGAGTCCACAAAAGAAGTTTTATAAGATAAATCCGAGGTGGCGGTCAAATGATAGCGGGTCACAATGGGGAAGTCCCATCTATTTATCTTTCTCTATCATGACTCAACTTTCTCAGCATAGAAAGTTAGGATTAGCTCAGACTTTCCCATCGTGACCCAATCAAGCAACGCCACCCAGGATTTTTGTTATATACGCTTATACATTGAGTTTGTGGGTAAATTTTAGAACTTTCTGATGCTGCCAACGCTATTTTCAAGTGATTTTACACCAGAATAAACGATCTCTATGGAGCAGGGTGCAGCAAAAGTTTATAACAGACCTATCATAAGGTGAGGAGTAACCAAGGTACTTATGTTTAACAGGTATGCTCGACTCGCTTCCCGCGTCATCTTCAGTGGCGCGCAGTTCAAAATCATTAGCCAAGATGGCCGACAAAAGAAGAAAACATACCGACTCACTCGGGCGACTCCGAGAGTGTTACCCAAGTGAGAGTCGGTTTGTTTTCTTCTTTTGTCGGCCATCTTGGCTGATGATTTTGAACTGCGCGCCACTGAAGATGACGCGGCAAGCGAGTCGAGCATACCTGTTAAATATAAGTACCTTGAGGAGTAACCGTGTGACCGCTGATACATTTTTTTAATGAGAGGTGTAAAAGTAAGTAGAGTTATTAGTATGGAAATGAATCAGCTCTAATTTGTAAGAAGCTTTTATTCGCCACAACCTCTCCATGTCGTCATTATAATGCATGTAATAACACCATACACATTGAGATTGATTCAGCAGTTGGATATGCAACCATGCTCGCTTACAAGAAAAATACATAAATCACATGTTACCTACCTAGTTCTTGTGTTACGTTTAATTTGCATAATAGGACATTAAATGAAGTGTTGGTTTTTACTGTGTTCGTATATATCTTTTGAAAGCCACAATAACTATGTTGATTGAATGAAACACCTGTGGCTTATGTTCCTTACTACTGTGCGGAGTCGCAACAATAAGTTTAACGTCATTCAAAGCCTTGAATGTCGAGTTAAATTTCGGAGTTAGTTGCAAGCGAGAACGGTATAAGTTCAACCTGTTCAACCTTCTTTAGCTTCGCGTTACCGAGGAATACACACGCAGCAGCCCGAACAAGTTTCATGCATCGATGAATTTTTCATCTCTCTCTCTCTCTCTCTCTCTCTCTCTCTCTCTCCCCCTCTCTCTCTCCCTCTTTACCTCACCTCCTCCCATCTTATTTTCTCCCCCTGACTCTGTCAGTGTTTCCCTCTCTTCCCTTGTGCCGTATTCCTTCTCGCAGATGTCACAAGGAGCAAGTAACATTTTGACGCGAAAATGTTATTTATTATCATCAGATTACGACACATAAAATAAAGTCAACACTCCCAAGGTCCATTTTTCAGACGAAGAGATGTGAGCCGAGAAAATGTCGTCACATGCGCACGTGATGATCTGTCCGATCTCACTTGTATCACAGAATAATACAATCAGAAGGGAAACTCCCATAAGAGCTAATGGAAACAAGATTTGGAATTTACTGGCACAAACTGGCAACTGTGCCTACTCACTTCTCAAGATGGCGGACATGCTTTTTCAGGCTATACAACCAATCACAACTCGGCCAGTTGGCGAAGATCTGCCGAAGATTGCCAAGATACTCACTTTCGAACATGGCGGCCCGAAGTAAAGAATGTTTCAAAATGAATTAGAGTTTCCCTTCTGATTGTATTATTCTGTGCTTGTATCAATGGATATGTTAGAAGCGCATTCCCTAATGGAGCTCTTGCACGGTTTTGCTGTAGGCAAATGGAGGTATCAATTTCAATGTAAAATGCTGCGAAAATAACGATGAGACCATTAAAAAAAAGTCTAAAATTCACTCCTCGCAGAGAAAACTTAACTTGAAATTTCGGGTGACCACCATTGCATATGCATCAACCTTGGATTCGGACCCCAAATGAAAGAACAGAACATAAAATTAAGTGCCGTCTTCCTCGGTTACTACGCAACGTAGACTTTTTCTGTAATTATCACCGTGCTCCTAGTGACAAAATGAGTGTATATGGACCTTAAAATTCCTTAAAATTTACTTTTTGAAAGCAATTTCATTAATCTAATCGTTCAAATTCGTAGGTTATGTTCTTTTGTTTGGGGTCTGAATCCGAGGTTGGTGCTTACATGCAAGGGTGGTTATCCGAAATTTCAAGTTAAGTTTTCTCTGCGAGGAGTGAGTTTTAGACTTTTTTTATGGTCTCATCATTATTTTCGCAGCATTTTACATTGGAATTAATACTCCATTTGCCAACAGCAAAACCGTGCAAGAGCTCCATTCAAGTCACCCAGAGGTTTTCTATGCAAGTTTGGAGAAGGAAGCTGCATGACATATTAGAAATAACTATTGTATTTTTGTTGTTGTTAAATAATGATTTAACTAGCAATACATTTTTTACAAGAAACCAGCTGTTTTTATAATGTGGGAAATTAGACGAAGGATCATGTTTAAAGCACTTATTAAGTCCTCTTTAGTATGTACTTCAATCACTAGACAGATGTTTGAAGTTTGAAGTTTGAGTTATTGAGTCCTCTTTAGTATGTACTTCAAACACTAGACAGAAAGTTTGAGAGTACTACAAACACTTTCAAGGTGTTGAAAGGGTAGGTTATACATTAAAATTTTGGTTTTTATTTTTTTTCTATGTATCTTTTGCATATCCATAGGATCACTTTGATTCAATTAATATTTGATTTGTTTGCTTTTTGTTATTTCCTTTAAGCTGTAAAAATCAAGCAATTTTAATCGATGGAAAAATGTTTTTCCATCTATGATAAAGGGTTAGTTCGTTTTTTGAGTTTCAAAGAAGTACCTTTTTTCGAATTTCAGAACTTTTTTTTTTTTTTTTTCGAGCACTGAATGCCAGAAGCTTGTAAGTATAGCGCTAGTGTCTCGATCTTACAACTCATACACAAAAAAAGCAACATTCCTCCGTGCAACTATTTCTACACGCTGTCGTTGGAATTGTATCACGTCGAAATGAAGGAGCTTTCATTTCTCGCTTTCACATTTTTGTACGCCTATAGGCCTGGGGATGTTAGGAGAGCAAACACTCGTCTCCTTTAGAGTCCCTACATACTATGAGAGTTGCTTGCTCCATTGCTGAATCCATTTCTGATTGGCTCTCAGATCCAGGCTGTCAAGAAAGCTCCAAGAGGCAAATGCAAATGGCGGAGGGTTTGTTTACTTTTCGGGAACTCGCTTTCATTACACATTTGAAGTAACAGTGACCACGGTAATTTCAGTGAATTTTTCCTCTGCTTGAATTTTACAACGGAGTACATTATCTCTTTCAATAACGACCGTTATTGTCGAGAATCTGAACCTAACCTATAAGAGATACCGAAATAGTGGCAACAGCGCAGAGGCAAATGGCCATCCGCCATTTGCAATTTGCCTCTTGGGGGCTCCATTGATCCGCTTCTTCTTCTTCATTTTGAGAGCCTTGTCGCAACTCTCATATATAGGGACTCTAATCTCCTTGTTCAAACTGCTATACTTTCATAATTATTTACAGTCTATGCTGTCTAGTATAATATTTTATTCTCTTCCTTGAGATTGTCACCCCCTTTTTTTCCTCACAAACGTGATCCACTGGGCACTACAATTATACACACAAAAAAAAAAAAAAAAAAAAAAAAAAAAAAAAAATTAAAGTTTGAGAGTCAAAATCTGTGGTAACACGACATCAATCTACGCTAACGTCAATCATGTCTTTGGTGCTTTGATTGCAAGTGATTTTCTTGTAGAAAGAAATAAAAGTTTCACTATCTTCCATTGTGACAGGACTACTGATTTCCTTCTCAAGTATAATCTTATGATCATAATTGGTTTATTTGCGTTGTAACTTGCATGACGTTTTTTGAGGTTACAGAAAAAGACAGAAGAAAAAGAAATAGGTTGATAAGAATCTCGTAGAATTAATTTAGGACACCAACATTAAACTCACCAACAGTCAGTGAAAAAAGGTCAGATCTGTCTAGAATTAGAGCGACGTGATTCCAACCAAATTGCTTAAAAATACTCGAAAACACTAGTTTCAGCCGACACTGACAGTACGACATTCGTGTAAGCGTTGGATAGTCAGTTTTGTCCTTAAAAATACCCTGAAAACAAACAAGATGTAAATCATTACTTAGTTCAAGTATTTCTATTGTCGTGAGTATTTATTGTTACTCCTCTCTCATTCGACCTTTATAAAAAGTTTTTTTTTTTTTTTTTTTTTTTTTTTTTTTTTTTTTTTTTTTTTTTTTTTTTTTTAATAAAAAAGCAAGCATTTTAAGTAATCACAAACAATAACGAGAAAGTAAAATTTACCGGAAAAAACACATCACAGAATGACACAAAATGTAAGTGCTATGAGGAAGTAAAAGACGTTTGTTTACATTCTAACAAAAATTATAAATTGCCGTCATCGGCCATCTTTTTAATGCTCGTGGTGCATGCATGCAAGGGTTGATTCGCCCTTTCAACTCTGCCATCATAGGATTTTCTTAAAACGCCTTTTGTGGGTTAACCCTTTATGGACCAAGCCCGAGTATACTCGTTTTTCTTCTCAAACCTACTTCACATTGTTTCAGTCTTCATTCTGGATAAACGCGACTATCGATGAAAATATGTACTAGCGGAGACAAAGATACCTACACGGAAAAAAAACTACGGTGAAAATAACCATACGGATACCTGATTTTGGCACCTGCTAGATGTTATGGTAATGTAAACCAGAAGTATACTATGTTTTGACTAGGTACTAGGTGATTTTACCTGATTGCTTGTCGAATTTACTCAAAGTATCGGTAAATGTACCATACTTCTGGTCAAGTTTACCATAATATCTAGCAGGTGCCAAAATCAGGTATCCGTATGGTTATTTTCACTAATCTTTTTTTTCCGTGTAGCCAGGGTATGCAATAAGCAATACACAGCATCTCATTCAACACATGCATTAGGTGTGTTGCGTGTTGCATACTCTGGCCAGGTATCTCCTGTCCCCGCTAGCACATGATAAGATATTTTAGAGCGCCTTCAAACAGTCGTATAGGCAATTCCAACTCCCCCGAGTACGAACAGTTAACTACCTTCCCTTCATAAACGGAAGAGTGGCGTTCTATTGAAATAACCTGGCCTTTAGAGGGTTAATGAGAGAATTTCGAGACTATTTGATGCTCTCAATGTGCGCTTTTCACGCGATTTTACACCAGAATCAACCCGCCATATAACGTTATAGCAAAATTATGCAACAGACCTATCATCGGCAACACCGAGCCGCGAGTCGCGTCGTGTGTCTCAAAGCACCGAATAAATTTGCTTTTATTGCTTTTGGATGCATTTCAATGGGCATGCATACATGGTAATGCGGCATACATTTGCGAACAGCCCCTGAGAGCGAAGTAACTGGAGTGGCCAAAATGGAAGAGAAGGAAGCCGTCGAAGACGAATGAGCCCCGTATTTCATGTGTATTGATAGAACCAATTCTCCCTTATTTTAACGCTAAAGATATAGTTAGCGTTTTTCAGCGTAGTGTCAAAAAATATAGCTATATTTACTCATTTTTCATCACGGGAACGAACATGGTTTAATAATTAACTCTCTAAATAGGAAGGTGTATCATCTACGATATTTACCTAGAAGGGGGGGGGGGTAAAAAAATGAATAGTATTTTATTGGGACTCTTCTCACCTTTTTTTTCCTTTACTATAAGTAAGCGATTGATTAGCTACATTTTGAATAAAATCCAAAAAATCCAGCGAAAATTACGAAAACGTTGTTAAACGGTTTACGTTTCAAAATTACGAAATCACACACAGACTTACAAAATAACTTTTATTCAAGTTTATAGTGGAGCTACACAAGTACCAAAGGCAGTGGCGTCGCGTGCAATTTGGCAACACTGCATTCTACCCATTTAAACTCGTGTAAAAGGTCGAATTCGGGGGGTGCACAGTGCACAAGGAAAATTCGATATATTTAAGGAGTTTAAATGGAGGAGTTGCATTGTTGCCAGATGGCACGCGACGCCACTGACCAAAGGAGATTCCTATCTAATTTAAGGCTTTCCTCTGTATGATTTCTATTGAAAGATATACAAATTAGACACCTCCCCAAACTCCGTAGCTCCGGCATTTAAGAGCAAAGATGGAGGAGCTATACAGGTATCATGCGAGATTCCTGTCTAATTTGTCTCTATCACTACAGAAACACAAATAAAAGAAAGTCTTAATTAGCAAAACAATTAGATAGTAATCTCCCATGGTAAGCTCCGCCATTACGCCTTAAAATTAAATGTCATTCGGGCGTATACGGGCAAATTTCTTAATTGTTCGATGTGCTCATCGTAATTCTCGCTGGTTTTTTCCGCAAGAAAGAACTATTCAATTCCATAATTCATATAGCAAAAGTTACCAAGAGCCCCATTTTTCAATGATACTTTATGACCAGCTGGAAGTTAGGTATTCTGGTGGCTGATCCTTAAAAATTACAGATTTTTGAATAGACTGGAGAAGTATAGAGAACGGTGATTGGTGAAGATGAGTCACGTGGTTGCCAAGTCTAATAAAAATACGGAATTGATCCAACTAGTTATCAGATACTCAAAGGCATCAGTGGCGGCTCGTGCAATTTGGCAACCATGCTTTTTTGCCATGAAAACCTATGCAAAAGTATCGATATATTGGGGGTGCAATTATTGCACCTCCTAAAGATAGATTGTTTTACATAGGTTATAATGGAGGGATTGCGTTGTTGCCACATTGCACGAGCCGCCAGTGCTCAAAGGTATGGTAGACAGTCTAATCTATCACGTATTTTGATTAGACTTGGCAACCACATGACTCGTCTTCAACAATCACTGTATTTCATTCTTATCCAGTCCATCCAAATGTAGGGAATTAAAAGGATCGATCGACCCGCTTGTAAGTTTAAAATTACTTTTCTCGTCAAAGGATGCAGCTCTTTACATATTCACCCATTTATCCCTATGGGGCTGACTTTCCGCGACTCTTTGTGTAAATATACAGATTGGGACTAACAATAAAATAATTGGTCTGTTTGGAAGGTATTTGTTCACCCTGTTACATCAAAACCCTCTGAGCGGCCTCGTGGAACTTTCGCGGAAAGTTTCACCTCTCCATTTTATACATATATATATATTTTCTTGGAACTACCTTTTTGCCACTTTGTCTGTACCAATGAGTGAGAGCATTCAAACGCAGTTAGAGTTAGATTTTATTTGAATTGTTAAATTGCAATGAAATCCCAACGGCCACTTATCAAGAACCCCATACTTAGAAAATAAAAGCTTTCCCCGTTTTTGGCCGATTTTCGGAGGGAAAAACCTCGTATTTGAATTAACTCTTCAACTACACGATAAGACCGGCTAGTAATGAGCTTTTCTGGGAAAGTTTAAAACGACTTTTCACATCAGAAGGATGCTATTTAACAAACCACTGGGGAGGTATGATCCGTGAGGTGCGGGCAGGTCATCTGACGGACGGATTTTTCATAAACTGAGGTTTTTTTCGTTCTAGAGGCATGAAATGGCAAAAACTGAGGAAACTCGATTTTTGAATTTTTCTTGGTTCCAAACTTTCATTTTCTATATATTACATAAAAAAACAAAAAAACAAAAACAATAATAGCAATTTAAAGGGGGATCGGTAAGGGGGGATAATATACTCCAATTTTCGTGACGTACTTGGAGTGATTTGCAGGAGAAAATTTGTATTTCCGAAAAGATGAGCAATCATAATCAATGCAGCTTCAAACAATATTTTTTGGTAACATAATGGATAATTTTTACCTTCTTCAAAATCTTGTAGTAAAAGGGTTTCAGAAAGCCCCATGGGGCAAGGTTGCAGGTTTGTTTACTTCTTTCAAAAGGTCAAAATTCGTTGATAAAACATTAATTTAATTTGTATTCCATTTGGCAACACTTCACCAAATTAATGGGGTCTTTTCGATTTAGATTTTTTGGCCTTTAGAATCATCGAGGCTTTGGAACTGCCCCATTATTAGCCTAAATCGTTGAAAACTAATTAACTTTAATTTTTGCATGCACGCAACTCAATTACCTCTCATTAATAAATATAAGTAAAATCGGGAGGGGTAGGGGTTGCGTGAGCTGCCTTGACTACGACGGTATTCGGGGGACGCAGGATCGATTACTTATATGCGAAGACATTACGATTGTTTACCTTACCGTAGGCATTGTCTTTTGTTTGCCTGTTTACTCATTGGCTTAGTTTGTTTGCAACGCTGAGCCTCTCCGAGATTGAATTTTAGAGCCGTCGGAGAAACCGCTTTTAACGCACCCCGAACGATGCGGATGAAGAGAGTGAAGAATTTAGCGCTCGAAAATACTCTCATCTCTGAAACCGATATAGCAAGTTCTTCATATACTCTTCAAATCATCGGCGGATCCTCGAGTTTATCTTCCTCTCTTTCTATCTCTCTCTCTTTTTTCTCTCTCTCTCTCTCTCTCTCTCTCTCTCTCTCTCCTTTCATTTGAACGGTTGTGTTAGAAAAAGATAGAACACGGAAAAAAAAGATTAGTGAAAATAACCATACGGATACCTGATTTTGGCACCTGCTAGATGTACTTTTACCTTCTGGTAAACTTGACCAGAAGTATGGTATATTTACCGATACTTTGAGTAAATTCGACATGCAATCAGGTGACATCACCTAGTACCTAGTCAAAACATAGTATACTTCTGGTTAACATTACCATAACATCTAGCAGATGCCAAAATCAGGTATCCGAATGGTTATTTTCACCGTAGTTTTTTCCCGTGAAGGAAGGGACTGAAGTCACGTGACGACCCCACCACCCCTTCTTCTATCCTTTTCTAACACATACATTCAAATGAGTATAGAGAGAAAGACAAATTCCTGGATCCATCCATGCCTCAAATGGTCCAATCTCGGTGTTCAACTTTTATTTGCTCGAAGTTTAGAGGAAAATGTGACTAAAAGGTGAGATGAAAATACTACGCATGAAAAGTGTTTTTTATTTCTCGTAAAATTTGATCAATTTTTGATTTCCTCGAACGATGCATTTTTTTTTTTTTTTTAGTTATTCTGTATCTGTGAATGTTCTCATGAAATTCCAAAAGAAAATCTAACTATACTCTTATAGGAAAAGTAAATTTTTTGCCTGTTTATTTTTGGGGCAACGACCCTCCTTTTTTGGAGAAGAGGTTTTTTTTCCATCTAGAAGAGTTTGGAATTGCCTCTTTTGACAAAGCTTTTTAATTGCTTATTTTTCAAATTTGAAAGCAAACGGATTCATCGTTGTTGATCTGTCTGTGCAGTGTTGCCAGATTGGGGGTGAAATAGCCCTGCGTTTTACATTGATCTAAATGGGGACGATATGGCTTTTTACCCTCCATCTGGCAACACTGGATCTATGACACAAGTGGATACAGGAATTTGTCTATCTCTCTCTCCTCCCATTTGAACTTATGCGTTAGGAAAGGACGGGGATATGACCGGGCTAAAGTTACGAGATGCCTCCTCTGCTATCATTATTTAACACATATGATTAAGTGGCCAATGAGAGAGGAAAATAAATCCCTGTGTCCTCCCATGATCTGTGATGGACAGACAGACTGACAGACATTGTATAAAATATAGTTTCTCCAACTTATAAACACTACGGCTATAAACCCGGTCGGCACAACGGCACAAATTTTATGTTGCAGATTGGAAATTTGAAACATAAAAACTGAAATCAGAAAGAAAAACCCTTAGAAAGATATTTGGTCCTCTTTGTTTTGGTCGATACGACGCGTGTTAAGCGAGATAATCGCTGCACAAGGTGGAAAAGTCAGCGCATTTACCACAATAAAGAGCGGCAGGAAGTATGCAAACCGCCACTCCGCTGCTTCTTCGGGCCGCCCGCAATAGTAAAAGCGCTCGCTGACTTTTCCACCTTATGCAGCAATTATCTCGCTTAATATGCGTCGTATCGACCGAAACAAAGAGAACTGAAAATATCTTTCTAAGGGGGTTTCTATCTGATTTCAGTTAATATTCTTCAAATTTCCAATCTGTAACATAAAATTTGTACCGTTGAATTAGGTATAAGATTGCCTGAAAAGTACAGTCAGACCTAATTTCTGAATTTCTCGAGGTCATTGATGAATTATGCTTCGGGACACCAATTTCCATGATATTTCGTTTATACTTTTGGTCGATATTCCAAAAAAACCATAAAAATGGAGGCATTTTCGGACACATGTTTATAGGAAAAAAAATGCCTCCCGGCAGGCCGGTAAGACGAAGTAGATTCCATGATTGGTTAAATCATTTTTTCACAAATTTAAATATAGGTTATAATTTTCGTTGAATTTTTCTCTGAATTTTTCTTTTTTATTTTATCAGCTGCTCAAAATCCAAATATAATTGTGAAAAAGATTATATTACCAACAGAGAAATGTGTAATCTTTACAATGCAAGTGAGAAATAAAAGCTAGGTTATATAAGTTTTTCACAAATTTCAATAAATAGGTTATGTTATGATTTTCTTTGAATTATTCAATTTTCTTTTTTTTTATCAGCTGTTCAACATTTAAATAAAAATGACCATGAGAAAAAGATTATAGTACAAAGATTGAAAAATGTGTAATCTTTGTAACGGTAATGAGGAATAAATCTGAATAAGAGCAGCTGATAAAACAAGAAAATAAATAAATAACGTACCTAAGCAACAGTGTACGTGTAAAACAAAGAAAGAGCAATTATACCAATACGCCATCCTTGTCTTTCACTTGTAAAATCCCATAAGAAACTAAATAGCTCGTAAAACACGTAAAACACAAGGAAAATTCAAGGAAAAGAGAATATGAACTAAAACCATCCACCACCACATATACTAAAATTTACAAATCAAAACAACCATTTCTTCATATAAAAACACTGCCAAAAAACCCGAAAAACACATCACTTTAACTCGCTTACAACGCAAAACACAAAAAAATGACTCGAGTAAAAAAGTTGCGTAACAAAACGGCCAACATAAATTTTCCCAAAAAAGACGCTCAATACAAACACTCCTAAAAACAAACCTCAAAAACACATTTTACGACTCAAACACGGCCCATAGCGCGAAAACTAACAATCGGATTTACACCATCTTCGAACTCATCCAAGAATTAAACCCAACGAATAGTTGAGAAAAATTTCAAGAACAAAAACCAAAAATTACGAACAGGATCGTGGGACATAAAAACGGTAAAACTGGCTGAAACATACATATAAAGATATACAGGGTGTTGAAAAACTGTTCCCGAATATTTCAGGGGCGGATTTTACAGGTCAAAATAAGACCTTTTTTTCCTATAAACATGTGTCCGAAAATGCCCCCCTTTTGAGCTACAGCCCCCCAAAGTTTTAAAAAATTTACGGTTTTTTTGGAATAGCGACCACTATTATGAACCAAAATGTCTTAAAACTTGGTGTCCTAAAGTAATTTTACGTGTAGAATCCATTAATGACCTCGAAAAATTCAGAAATTGATTCTAATTGTACTTTTCACGCAATGTTGTACCTTTAACGGCACGAATTTTATGTTACGGATTAAAATTTTGAAGAATAATTACCGAAATCAGATGCGAAAAACCCTTAGAAAGATTTTTGGTACTCTTTGTTTCTTTCGATACGACGCGTTTTAAGCGAGATAATCGCTGCACAGTGTGGAAAAGTCAGCGTTTTTACCATAGCGGCCGGCCTGTAGAAGCAGCGGACAGGCGGGTTGCATACTCACTGCCGTTTTTCATGGTAAAAGCGCTGACTTTTCCACACTGTGCAGCGATTATCTCGCTTAAAACGCGTCGTATCGAAAGAAACAAAGAGTACCAAAAATCTTTCTAAGGGTTTTTCGCATCTGATTTCGGTAATTATTCTTCAAAATTTTAATCCGTAACATAAAATTCGTGCCGTTAAAGGTACAATATTGCGTGAAAAGTACAATTAGAATAAATTTCTGAATTTTTCGAGGTCATTAATGGATTCTACACGTAAAATTACTTTAGGACACCAAGTTTTAAGACATTTGGTTCATAATAGTGGTCGCTATTCCAAAAAAGCCGTAAATTTTTTAAAACTTTGGGGGGCTGTAGCTCAAAAGGGGGGCATTTTCGGACACATGTTTATAGGAAAAAAAGGTCTTATTTTGACCTGTAAAATCCGCCCCTGAAATATTCGGGAACAGTTTTTCAACACCCTGTATATATATATATATATATATATATATATATATATATATATATATATATATATATATATATATATATATATATATATATATATATATATATATATATATATATATATATATATTATATATATATATATATATATATATATATATATATATATATATATATATATATATATATATATATATATATAATATATATATATATATAAACACGTAAAAACTTCGCCCAAACGCATTCAACAAAAAATCAACAAACGCCCCTCGGGGCGTTTGTTGAATTTTTTGTCGGTGCAGCCATTTATTTACAAACGTAATGTCGTCACCAATCTTGCGCAACGTATTTTTCGTTTGAGTGACCGGGATTTTACCCAAACTACCGCCAATCTGGGTAAACGTATTTTAATGGAAAACTGCTACCCTGCCCATCTTATTAACAGAGAATTCTCCAAAGTGTCCGAAAAAAATTATCATGAAAAAGCTCCATCCAGGAATAAAGTGGATTTTTCTAAACTTATTAGCCTCCCATATGTTCCCTTTTTGTCTGAAAGATTGTCGGCCATTTTAAAATCTTTTGGTTTTCCTGTGGTCCACAAACAGTATAATAATTTAGGATTTCTTATGTCTCAGTTAAAATCAGAAAGAGAGACTGAGCAAATGGCGGAGGTTGTTTACCATCTTAAGTGCCAGGATTGTGAAATAGGTTATATTGGTCAGACAAAACAACTTCTTAAAAAGAGACTCAACGGGCATAAATATGATAAAAATGAGAAGACCGCGTTGCATCACCATGAAAACACACTCCACCATCATTTTGATTTTAACAGCGTTCGTGTTTTAGCCACCGAAAAGAACTGCTTTGCCCGCAGTATGCTCGAGATGATTCATATTTTGCGCCAAAAGAATCATGTGTGTAATTCGCGCGCGGATGTCAACGGTCTCAGCGGTGCTTATCACCAATTTTTCCTCTCTGAGGAGGTTGGTGATTAGGTAATCTTTGCACCTGTGTTTTGTTTGAACTGTTTACCGTTTCGCCAGTCCTTGCCTTGCAATTACAGCGGCGGCTCACTTGTTTTGTTTTTGTGTGTTTTATTTTTTTATTTGGTTGAAAAAGGGTCTGTTAATTGGCCCGAAACGTCCCAAATTTTAATTTGTTCCAGCCTTTATCCCAATTTAAGTTGTTTTCTATATTTTGTTGGCTGATCTAAGTTTTTACGTGTTTATATATATATATATATATATATATATATATATATATATATATATATATATATATATATATATATATATATATATATATATATATATATATATATATATATATATATACAATTTTCAACGAGTGGTATTTTCTCACTCAGGGGACCATGAAACGTGCTCATTTGATAAAATTTCCCGAAAAATCCAACATCGCACCCTCCGCAATAAGTAGATTCATGGAATCTACTTAATAGATTCATGGAATCTACTTAATAGTCTTACTTTGACCTCTAAAATACGTGGTTACAAGGACGACATATGTTTCTGATACACCCTGTAAAGTTATGGTTGATCGAAGTATGTTAAAATGGGCGTGGTATAATATATTCATAAGAATAATGAAATAATTGATTATACATTTGATAGTGAATACACAATCAACTTACTGAATCATTCTTCCACTTTTGAAGCCTTCCTAAAATACCCGAAGTCACGGATAGCTGTCCTTCAGATGGAGGCTGATAAAAGGGAAAACAAAAAGTACAAATTCATAAAAATAATATAATATTAGATTGACTTTAAAATGAGGAGACAGAAGGCCATGGTGAAGAGTCAGTACTTTGGGACCCTATTTAATTTAAATATGTAAATTAAGACCTTTATTTGATCAGTTAAACGTACATCACGAAGGTGGAATTTGATTTCTTGATTTATTTTTTAGGACCTCTCACAGGATATGCGACGTCAATGTTGGATGAATACGCAGATAAAGTCGTTAATAGATTGCTTATCATGACGCCATCGTACTATTAACAATAACAGAAAATCTCAGTAGGAAATTCCACCCCGGTGCGCACGGTTTCTGTATGGAAATAAAATTGGAGCGCGCTTGCTGCTGCTTAGATGATACAACAATGACGTCATAAGCGAATCTTCAATGGATGCCTCTCCGTCAATTGATACACACAGCGAATACTTACTGGCATCACCGATGTTTTACACTGAATTCTCGTCAAGAATCTATCATTAAAATTCCATTTCCGTGATGTGTTCATTAGCTGACCCATTGACATCAAAGGTTACGTTTCACTTACGCACATTTGTTTGCCGACGTTAAATATTTCACATGACTTCAATTAATGACTAACAATAAAAGCTAATGAAGTAAACGAATAATGAAGCTAATTTGACATGCATATTGAAGCTAACTTACTTACTCAACCATTTTTTTTTTTTCATAATTCATTATGATACTTCAAATTGATATGCAAATCTTCAATTTATGCTTCACCATAAAAATTAAATGTCAGTCAGAGGTAACAAAAAAAAAAAAAAAATATAGCATGGAAGTCAGTGCGCAGATTTCTTTCATCAGTTCGTTCTTTAGACTACAGATAGAAGGGTATCCAAAATCCAAAAATAGACAGAGGAATCCACATTGTGAAAAAGAAAATGAACAACGTGACTGACGTTGTTAATCCATTCTATAGTCACAACATTAAAAGTTAAAAATAAAAATGACATTGCATTGTTCAAATAAATAAAGTATTGCTTCAGATAAACTTCCCCTTCAAACCTAACCTCAAACAACAAGATATACGGAGTAAATTGGAGACAAAATGGCGGCGAAGTCGCTTTTACCGAAGTAGCCACGCCCCCTGAGCCGAGTGTTGTCCAGACCTGTTCTCCATATACCTTGCTTTAGGCACACTATGACTGAAATGAGTGGTCAATATATCGACTGCACGCCTTCGGCAAAAGAACCAAAGTATTTGGGCACTAGGCAATGAGCCTAAAACTTTGATTCTCCTACCTAAAGAGTGCTCGGTATCAGTGGCGTAGCGTGCAATTTGGCAACGATGTAATGCGTCCATTTAAATCCATTCAAAAGATCGAAGTATTGGGTGTTCGGTGAACACCTTCGCATTCGACCTTATGCATGGGTTCAAATGGACACAATACAACGTCGCCAAATTGCACGCTACGCCACTGCTCGGTGTCGTATATGAACCACTCACTTTAATCGCAGTGTGACTAAAGAGTTTTTTTCAGTGTATCTTTTTGACCACATTAGAATTCTAAACTCAAAAGTCATTCTACGAAAAAAAAAAAAAAAAAAAAAAAAAAAAAAAAAAAAAAAAAAAAAAAAAAAGCTGTGTTCATTTAGTAGATTCTAATGCATCTGCTTTGATCAGTCATACTGAAAGCATATGAAAAAGACAACGTGATAAAACTAACCTGATCACCCATACCAGTTATAATTGGCTTGTTCCAGTAAGCAGCCAAACGAGCAACTGGCTCTAAAGCGAATGCGCAGGCTGGTCCAATGAAAGCGATGACGTTGTCGTGGAAGAACATGTCCGCCGCTAGACCAGGCGCTCGATCTCCGGAACATGACGAATAACTGAACAAACGAACAAAATAAACATGTGGATTAATGGCCAATTATTTAAGGTACTATCGCATAATTTGTCTGTTGCAAATTTTTGCCACAACAATAAAGAGTGTTTCATTGTAAGTAAAATCGTCCGAAAAGTCCATTGGTGGCATCAGAAAGTCATGGAATTCGATAATAAACTCACAAGAGACGTTTACTAAAATCCAATATGGCGGTAAAATATCAAGCAATTTGTATTCATGAACCTTTAACATCCAAGGAGTGCCAACGTTGACAACCTCACAGCTTCAGAGGTTATGTGTTTATTTACGTTGTGATTGGGTGTGATCGATATTATTAGTTTGGCTATCCTTGGATGTTCGTGGTGCATGCATAGAGGTTTCTCGATATTTTACCGCCATCTTGGATTTCATTAAACTTCTCTTGTGAGCTTCATACTGCATTTTATGACTTTCTGATGCCACGGACTTCGCACGCGATTTTACATGAGATTGAACACTCTATAGCGCTGTAGCAAAAGTTTGCAACAGACCCATTGATCGAAAAACATTAATTCCTCTGTATCTACTATAGTAACACCGAAAGTTTTGAAAATCAAGAATGAACGCAAGGCGCAGAAGGTTGCTTCTTTGATTACGTAAGGACTGACCGCATATCTCGAATTCTTGACTGAAGAAAATTCTGGGTTTCATAGTACAATAGTGCATCTTATTAGAAATTTACTGTATGAGATACAGTTAGACATTAAAATTATCCAAATCGTAGATTAACGCAACTTTAATAAGTAAGGACAAGTATTTTATAGCGTCAATTATGAGCCAGATTTATTCATAGTTTTACCTGAAAAATGTCAGACTTGAGACCCATCTGATATGAGGCAAATAATCAATTTTTGTCAGCACTCAAAAATCTATGAATTGAGTTTGTTTCTGCATTCGTTTTTTTTAAGCGTGCCGTATATATACGGTACGCTTTTTGTTTTCATTTTCATATCTAATATATAGGTTGCATGCTTTGCTTATGGCAAAACCTTGGCGGGAAAGGTTTGAAAAATTAAAAACGTGTTTTCATAAAACTGGTTTCATTAATTGTTAATTTATTGCTGCAATCCAGGAGGTCTCGGCGTCTATTTTCTTAAAATTGTAAAAGTTTTGGTATTCCTGTTAATTTCAATAAGTTATTAAGCGTCAAAGTCGAATTCCTTTGAACGAGAATTCCATACAGGTCCAGCAACCTAAATCATTTGTGCCAACCTATGAGTCAAAATTTTAAGGCAGGAGGGGGGTGGAAACATCTCCCGCAGGAACCCTCTTTGCCCCTCGCCTTTGGGCTCCACCGGTCACAAGATTTCTTCACGGTGCATTAAGCGGTCGGGCCGCCCAGGTCTAAAGACCCTAAATGTGTCAAAATCTGTTTGACGAGGGTTTCGAAAAGAAGTGACGGCGAGGTATTGATGAAGAGCGGGCGGGGTATAGAAAAGAGAGGGACTCATTCATATCCTTAAGTAGACCTGTTTAGTGATGACGTCACGATCAGAATTGGTTCCAAACAAATGCTCTATCTCTCACTCTCGTTGATTTACCTATAAGAAATCAGATCCAAATTTTCGAACGCAAATTCATGCTAGTTAAAGAACAGTTTTCTCAAATTTTATTGCACCATTAAAGTATCTCTTCACTCTAACATAATTCCTAAAAGATCACAAGCGAATTTACAATCACAGTTATACCGAAAGATGTTCTGCGTTTTGTCCTCGTCTTACTCACGGTCTCTTATGGGAGTATCACCGCCATGACACTCAATCATTCCATGGGAAAACCCACGAGAGCGCGAGTGAGGCGGAGCCTTTTTTTGGAACCAATTTTTTTCATGACGTCACACTACACAGGTCTTCGTCATTGGAAACATTTGAAATTCTGGGGGATCGGCAAATTGAAAACCCCTTAAAGAGCGTCTATGCAAACAAGGGATTTTTGAGGAAATTTTGGGCGTTTTGTTGCGAAAAAAAGGTTTTTAGAATCCAGAACAAAGGGACGGGGGTAAAATTCGCATTAATAGCTCGAAAAAGTGAGAGGGGCTGTCACTTGTCTTCCACCCCTGGACAGCCTCCTCGCTGCGGCTATGGAATTGACTCTGGAATAACTTATTTACCTATCCTAAAAAGTTTCTCGCGTGTACAGTATTTTTTACTGAAAGCTTCTTCAAATTTTGGAAATTATAGGTCCATATGGAACTTTGCTTCTCCAACACAAAAAATGATATCGACCGATGGCAACAGAAAAAAAAAATAATATTACAATGCGTTGTAATGAATAATGGCTTAGTTTTGACTGTAAACTTTCAATACTTTTCAACAAAATAAATGGGGGAGGGGGAATTAAAATCCACAAACGTCTTAAACCTCCACACCTACTAATCTATACCCCTAGAATGCTTGACGTGTAAAGGGCACCTGAAATGGTTAGTTCTGTATATTAAAGGATTATTTTTTCATGAATTCGCAAGTGTTCCATTTATGTATCTTACATATCTATATCGTGACAATCGCAATAAGTGCTGACAGCACCTAAAACGGAAAAAAGAAGAAAAAAAAACTGTTTATTATTTAGAATCACGGCTTTTCCGAAAATGACACTTTTTGACTTCAAAAGAACGCAACCTCATTTTTGATCCCTGAACAAGCCGTTTAAAAGGTGGAGGGATTTAGAAATATCTATTGTCTATACTTTATGTGGGTAAAAAAGATCGAGCCTTATCAAATAATTTTCTCTTTTCAGCTTTCAATAGGTTTGTTGCAAACTTTTGCTACAGCGCTATAGAGTTTTGATTTCTATGTAAAATCGCCTGAAAATTACATTGGCGTCATCAAATAGTCATAAAATCCATTGATAAACCCACAAAACGCATTGTAAAGAAAGCCAAAATGGCAGTCGTAAAGCTGAACAATTTGTGCACGCGCATACGACGAACATCAAAGACAGGCGATCCATTTTCCCCTTTTTCGTTGAAAGGGGGGGGGGGAAGAAAATATCCCTACAGTCAAACTGTGATTTTAAAAATTTGCATGGTCAAGATGTTGTATTCTGTGAAGGGTGGCGGGGAGCAAAATATCAAGAATATAGGGTGTTGCAAAACTTAAGTGCCAAACTTATGGAGTGTATTTTTGGGGTGAACATGTACCTATATAAGGCTTTATTTTTCTACATGAATATGTGCTACAAATGTTTCTCTTCTGAGCTAAAGCCCTCCAAAGTTTTGAAAACAAAAAACAAAAAACAAACACAAGAAAACAACGCCTTTGACTCATCTCCTTATAGGTACATCTGATCTTTCATTTTTTTCATCATTTCTCACCAAAGAAGC
The DNA here is from genome assembly GCA_011764245.1 of Trialeurodes vaporariorum. Lineage (NCBI taxonomy): Eukaryota > Metazoa > Arthropoda > Insecta > Hemiptera > Aleyrodidae > Trialeurodes > Trialeurodes vaporariorum. The sequence goes on from VMOF01000320.1 coordinate 48,242,333, forward strand.
TCAATTGGACAGCACTTGTCACAAAAGAACTGAGTGACATTTTTGATAAAATTGAGTTATTGATTGATAGACCTAGCAATACTGAATCTCAAAGCAACAAGTGCTTCTTCTAATAACAACTATTTCCCGTCAAAATTCCAGGTAAAAGTGAGCTGGTGAGCCTCATTGAAGTCATTGTCCATATGATGAAATTAAATGAGAACTTGGTTCCTTTTTCTTAAACCTTAATCCGAGTCACGTAAGGAACCAACTCCGACTTGGTTCCTTTTATAGAATTGGGAACGGACTTAAGTCCGGATTAACGGATTTTAAAATATCAACAGTGTAAACCAACTATGCCGTTTGGTTTCTCTTAGAGATTCAGTTTTCGTGATTATGCCAAACAAAAAGAAGAAAGGAACCAAGTCACTTTAAACGCTAAAAATTAAGTAGGTACCTTTCCTGCATAGGAAATTCCTTTTTTCCGGTGTTGAAATGCAAAAACATAACACGGTAGTTGAATGAAATCAAAACATAAGTAATTCCGCGTTTTTTGTTTAAATGCTAGCTCTTCAACTTTGGACTCAATTTTCTCGAGATCAGCTCCATGTCACATGGTTCCTCTTTGATGAATTATCATTGCTAGCAAAAGCATTAAAGCTGTTCAGACTTTAGTGGCACGCTTTTTCAACACCTGCGTGTTGGAATTTTCCCTGCTTGTTTTTTTTTTTTTTTTTTTTTTTTTTTTTTTTTTTTTTTTTTTTTTTTTTTTATACCGACGTATGGTATCGGGGGGTGGGAGTGGGGGGGGGGAGTGGGGGGGGGGGGGGGTTAAAAACCCCAAACGTGGTATCACTTTAAAGGCTCTTGGTTTTTTATTTTATTTTTTTTTTTTTAATTTTTTTTTCAAACTGTAAGTATTTCAAGATATTGTGAATATCCTTGTACTATTGATTACTCGACATTGACATGAATACTTTTCGAAAAAAAATGACATTTCCAAATAAATGTACCACATTGAAGAATACTATTCAATGGGTCTGTTGCAAACTTTTTCTACAGCGATAAAAAGTGTTTACTTCAATGTAAAATCGCCTGAAAAGTCCATTGGTGGCATCATAAAGTCAATAAATACAATATTAAACTCACAAGAGGCGTTTATCGAAATCCAAGATGGTGGCAAAATATCGAGGAATCTGAATGTATGCACCGTGATCATCCAAGGATTGCCAACTTCGACAACCTCACTGCAGGTAGAGGTTATGTGTTTATTTACGTTGTGATTGGTTGTGATGGATACTGCGAGGTTGGCTATCCTTGAGTGTTCATGGTACATGCATACAGATCGCTCGATATTTTGCCGCCATCTTGGATTTCATTAAACGCATTTTGTGAGTTTATTGTTACTAGAGTTCCTATATTTAGAGAGTTAAGACAAGAGAAACCATGGGCGCCGCCATTGGATGCGATTTTGCACATTTGTTTACATTCTGAGGGCCGTTGTTGTGTTTTTGTCCACTGCAAAGATTACAGTGCCGCTGAGTTTCTAATGATGTAATCTTTTACTGCTTTTGTGCATCGACATCCATTTACGCTTTGAAAGGTTCTTTTGGGATTTTTAGACATTCTTGAGGCGTTTCATGATTAAAATTTACAGATTCGTCGATATTTAACTCTTTATCCGTAAAATACTGTTGGTAAACAACTGCGATTGTAAACAAAAGTGCAAAATCGCATCCAATGGCGGCATCCGTAGAGCCTAAAACTCATCGACCAATCAGAAGTTGACTACCCTCTTGTCTTAACTCTCTAAATATAGGAACTCTAATTGTTACATTTCATTGCTTTCTGATGCCATCATTGGACTTTTCAGGCGATTTTACATTAGATTGCACACTCTATAGCGCTGTAGCAAAAGTTTGCAACAGACCCATTATACCTAATTCTTCTATTGTTTGCCATTAAAAAATATGAAGAATTCAACCACTAATCATAAAAAAGCACACACTTCCCCAAAAAATTACGTGTTGAACCGATCTATATCTGTAACCTAAGAGTCTTCTTAGCCTTAAAAGCCTAATAACATCCAGTAAAATTGCTGTCAAGAATACGTAGAAAATTGAAACAAAGGTCGGCAAAATCAGTATCTGGGTATAAATAAATAACGGAGTCCCAAAATTATATGATAAAAGAAAATTAGTTTTATACAAAAAAAAAAAACACTGGCCTGGAATCCTTCTGGTCCACTTTCTCTTGTGTCTCAAGGGTTATATAGTCAGGGGGGGGGGGGGTAAGATTAAACAAAACAATGGCCACTTTTTCTTGATAATTTCTCTATTTCCGTTTTCTACTTTACGCGCAGACCTTTTCATTTGGAGAACAGGACTTGGTTGGAATGGGATGTCAAGTGGTTCTCTAAAGGTCGCTATCTCCGCTAGAATTATCTCTCAGCAGCGAGAGAAACTTAATTATCGCCGTTTTGGCTTGAGTGCGGTACGTCGCAATGCACTCGCAATGCAACTAGGAAACTATCACAAAGCGGAATTCTTTGAGAGAGAGTCGCTTCAGTGCATTCGAATGCCGTCTTCTAATCAAACTGACGTATTTATTGTTCTCCCAATTCATTCAATCTAGCGTGAAAAGTTTCAGCTAGCGTTGTTTGCTGCAAAATACTTCATCGGGACTTGAAATATTTCATCCATCGAATCTCGACTTTGCGCAGTGGCGCGGCGCGTAGCCTACAATTTGGCAACGATGCAGTTCGTCCATTTAAACTCATTAAAAGTATCGACATATTGGGTGTTCGGTGAACACCTTCGCATTCGACCTCTTACGTGGGTTTAAATAGACAGAATACATCGTTGCCAGATGCATTGTGCGCCACTGACATTGCGGTTTGGTGGTATGGAATAACAACTTTGATGCATTACATCGGTACCGGTGGTTACCTGTAGGTAACAAGGGGTATTTTGTTTCTAAATCATCAAGAAAGGCGGTGCTATTCATTTTTCATGATGTTACCTATAGGTAACAATATGACCAATGTGGGGGGGAAAGAAAAAAATTATGATCCAGTAGTGCCAACATGAAAAAAAAAAAATCCCTGTTTTTCCCCCGAAAGCGGGGAAAAAATAAAAAATTAATTCATGCAATAGAGAGTTAAGCCAATGGATAGTTTGGTAATTATTTGGAATGAGATTGAAAGGAACTAAAGCACGGATGCCAAATTGCACGAGCCCCAATATTGCTTCAGATTCTAAATAAAATGAGTCCTTTGAAGTTCCACTGCAAGGGAGTATGCTATTATGATCACCACTATGCTCGCGGGCTCGCCTCGTGTCTATATGTAAATGGAGGCTAAATCAACGAATCAAAATTGATTTCTCAACCGCGGAATTTCATCAAAAGCCGGAAGTAATCGTCGGACATCTCGTGTGACTTTCATGGAGCACCATGACCCAATTCCTTCTTTTTTCAGGTGTTTAAAATAAAATAAAAAAAAAATGAAAGCACAAAAGCGCAGTAACAAGCGATGGATTGAATAAATCTGATAATCGGGTCATCTATAAACCCCTTAGTATAGAGGGAGCTTAGATACAGATGACATTGCGATGATATCGAATTGATATGCACCCGAACCATTTCCAATCCGATGTCGAATAAATAAGACAAAAGCAAGGAGTTATAACAATAGAAGTGTTTTCTACGACGTGATTTTGAAGCACCAAGGCAGCCATGAAGAGACACATGAAAGTCTTGATCCCACTATGTAATGAATTTCTCTCCCGTTCCAAGATTTTGAACATAAATTTTCAGGATTAATTTTTGGGAACTAGAAAGTCTTTAACAATTATACAATTGCGACCAAACCGATCATTATTAATTCAAGTACATGTCCATGTTTAAGCTGCGCTGTAATAATAATTACAGCGTAGCTGCATGAGATTGAATTACAGTGTGATTCAATTTCAAGCATAACTTCCGGAATCTAACGACTATTTAGATTCCGAGGTAAGAGATTTTTTTCCTCTCAGTACTTTTTCCTCCTTTTCCCTCAAAAGATGAACATATGGCGCCTTCATAAAATATGGAGCAAATGACTCACATTCCACGGTAGTCTTCCCCTCAGATTCTTCGAATTTCCTTGTCCTTAAATTTAGACGGCGTTGTCATAATTTACTTCAACTCGTGGGGGCGGAGGGGGGGGAGAGCATTGACATTTTCACGAAGTGGTAGATAAAATATAGGTAGTGATATTCATCAGTCATAAGAAGCACAATGATGCACTCTCTTCTTTAGCCAGTATAGCGTATATATGGTGTTTTCTACACTCTATACTTGTCAAATTCCAGAACTACGAAACTCTGCTTTGCGTTTCTCAAGCTATTTCAAACAAGATCTTTGAGTGCTGACTATTACAGATTTGACTGTATAGACAGAACAGCGAGCTGTTTGCTCTTTAAAAGTCTCAGGCATGCAGCAACATTAGTGCCCCCCCCCCCCAAGATCTTTAGTTATCCGCTCCGGCTTTGCGTTTATACGTTGTTTACTTTTTTCCAATATAACGCGATATTAAGAGATTACGAAATCAAAGATCGCGATATTGCGAAAAATGTTATGAGTATGGGAAAAATGAGGGGGAGCCGAAGCGCGGGGCTTGAGCGTGTGCTGAATTGACTTAAAAATGGAGGTGCCTAACAGTGTTGCCATTTTGCTGATAATTATCCACTTTTCCCATTTGATTTCCCATCAGTAGCTCCTTAGGAAAATTGCCTTTCGTTACTCATGCTGCTCCTTGGTCATCATCATTTTTTATACCCTGTCTAAATGAGAACATCTCAAGGAATTATCAAGCCAAATTCATCTCAAGGAGGTTTTTTTTGTTGAGCCTCTGGGTCAGATCCGCGTTTGCGTATAAATAATGACATTTTTCAATTCTTTGCTGATTTCACCGGTTGAAAAAAAGATTTCACAGTTCAGTTCGGTGAATGACTGTAATGCATGAAAATACTCTGATCTGTAATATTTCCTCAATCGGTGGAAACGCCGTTAATTAATTAAAATATCCGCAACTTTTTTAAAGTCATCGAGGACCCCATCGGTTGAGAAAAGATTATAGATTAGAGTATTTTTGTATGTTATAGTCATACACTGAACGGAAATGTGTAATCTTTCCTCAACCGGTGGAATCATCGGTGAATTGAAAAATGCCACTAATTATACGGAAAACGGCAATTCTGCTTTGGGCGAAATTCAGAAACTTTCCTTGAGATCTCCTTGGCTTGGCTTGGCTTGAACTTGAACTGTCCTCTAGATAGCAGTTCTCAAACTTTTTTATCCGTGGACCCTCGTGGGGGTCCGCGAACCTCGTCACGTGACATTGAGACACGACTTTGCAATTCAGCAACGCTCCAGAAACGCACAATGGTATACTCAAGGCAGAGATCTGAAGAAGATAATTTTAAGGAAGATCCGTTTTTAATTACTTTGCAATTCTGCTTCCTAAGTAGGGAGAATCAAACTTTTTCATTTCATGCATCGTCAAAAAAGAACTTGACAATTGGAATCTCTGGTCTTATATGAAGCAGACTGTATACTCCCAGGATGGGAAATGCCCCGTCTTTAAATTATGATCAAAGCATCTTGACTCTCAAGAAGCTAATAACACGTTTTTCCGAATCTGATCTTTCTGGCTCTTTGAAAGATGAGAGAGAGAGAGAGAGAGAGAGAGAGAGAGAGAGAGAGAGAGAGAGAGAGAGAGAGAGAGAGAGAGAGAGAGAGAGTGAGAGAGAGAGAGAGAGAGAGAGAGAGAGAGAGAGCAAATATTCGTGCGTCTAATCTACGAAATCTATGGCACAAAATCTTGCTCCATTTCTGTGCGCTGTCTGCATTTCTTGATTACAGGTCTCGAGTTACTCAAAAGTGCAAGATTTCCGAGTGCATTTTTACGAGAACGAAGACTCACGGGCTTCTGTTCCAATCTTTTCCGATAAGACGAATGTAGTGATGATTCATATGTAAAACTAACCCTGCCTCAAAAAAAAGATAGCAGCAATGTAAAGTTCCAGAACTATCTATAACTTGATTGTGAGACAAATCTTTGAAAAACGGGCAATAATCACAGATTAACCCTTTCAGTGTTGAATTATGAAGGATATTTTTTTATTCATTTTTTTTTTATTTATTTGTGTGTGCATTGCACACACTCAACCGTGCACCTATTCGCAAAAGAAGTATATTGACAAGCGAATATTTGACAGTATTCTGTCTATTAATTTGAATAACTTAACACAGTTGACAGCGTAGTTCCCAATTGCTCACTTCTAATTTATGTTGAGAAGTATCATGAATTCAATAAATATGCATTTTTTACATTTTATCCTTTCAGATAGCGACCTGAAGACAATTCAGACGTTTTCCGACGTTTTAATCTCCTGATCAGATTCTCACTATCGAGCAGTACGTCAACGGTGGGGTTAGGATGGTCGACTAGTTTTTCTTCGTGTCTTTTACTGTTTTTATGATCACCTGTTTTACTGTCTCGTTTTGCAGGTCCCTATGGATATCCTCGTTTCTGGAGTACGTAGGGGTGTTGGTTATTTTATGAAAGCGATGTTTCACAAATCTTGGACCTTTACCGGTGAATCGAATGACTTTTTCTTGTGTAAATTCTTATGCACAGTGGCGTAGCCAGGAATTTTTCTAGGGGGAGGGGGGGTCTGGGGTCCGAAAATTGTCAAGGGGGGGGTCCAGAGATACTAATTTGGTAAAATTTGTCTGAAAACGTAAAAAATGTCCTTTTTTAGGACAAATTTTGGTGTCAAGGTGGGGGGGGGGTCCAGACCCCTTTGACCCCCCCCCCCGGCTACGCCACTGCTTATGCATGTAAATTTTTTTGAAATTCCGCAAGAATCAATATTAACAGAACGTCTTTAGTGTAAGACTAAATTGTTAATTGACGCAGGTACTGATTTAGCCGAGTCCTAAATTTAATTTATAGTCAGATGTCGGAATTTGTCTTTCTCTCTCTCTCCTCCCTTTTGAACGCATGCGTGTTAGAAAAGAACAGAGATAGAGGCTACAGTCACAGAATAGTTAGAGTCCCTTGATGGAAATATAGTTGTGCATAGAATGTGAGTTTCGTCCCTTTTTTGATACCCAAAAAGGTAGGAAGACTGAGTCTCCAACGGAACGCCTAAGGCTCGGAACCTAACGAAGTACCAGAAACGAAAGAGGCTTTATTTTGAAGTAACGCTGACGCAAATTTCATTGTTTAAAGAAAATTCACTTTGACAGCTATATTAACTGATTCGTTGAATACACGTGCATGGTTTCAAATGGTTCCAGGACGTTTCGTCCATCGACTTTACGTCCACTAGTTTAATGTCCACCGCTTCTTTACGTCCGCAAAACCAAACATCCATCATCGTAATAATTGTGGACATTAAATGTCCACAATTGGACCACTTGTTTTTTCTTCTTTCTTAAGAGATGATTTTTTCTTCTTTCTTTCACAGTAAGTTTACTTAGTTTACCCAGGAATGTATTGAGACATTTCAGAGATGTTTATTCGAGTTCCTGGGGCATTTTCTCTTAACTCCAAATAACCCTGAGTAAGTATCATTATAACCCAGAATTTGCTTTTTTTTTAACTACGTACAACTATTTTTTTATTTAACTATGCGCCGCTAAAGGACAAAAATGATAAAGTACCAAGTTTTCCTGTTACTGTCACAGAAATAAATCTATAAATCTATAAATCTATTTCGCACCTTTTTATCGAATATTTCCCATTTTATGCTGTTATTGAATTGCGTGGAGCAACGAAGCTTGGTGAACGTAACATAAGTGGACATATGTTGGTGGACGTCACTTCTGTGGACGTCTATAGCGGTGGACATTACAGTTGTGGGCATAAAAACAGTGGACGTAAAGCCAGTGGAAGTCGAAAAAGTGGACGTAAAGTCCGTGTAGCTTTCAAATATTTGAGGTCAAAAACCAGATTTTACAGTGAATAAATTGGAGGCGCGGAAATCAAATTTGAGCTCAATCATTCCTGGCGGAGAAGAATGAAAACAGGAAGAAAAAAAAAACAGACAAGACTGCGAATGAAATCGAACATTCCTCTCGGTGAAGAAAAAAAAAAGAAGAAAAAAAGAAAAGAGAAGAGAAAGGAAGAAATCTCTTATGCGAACGCAAGATGCGTGGGCTGAGGTTCTTTTTATGAGCACTCTGTATAAAATATGAAAAGGACGCTTTCTTTATCTCCTAATCCATTCCCTTTTTCGCTTCCGTAGTATATGTGAATGTTTGATATGCCTCGTTTTCCACCTCTCTCTGGAAAATACGCGCGGACGTTGAGGGAGGAAATATATCCGACTCTTTGTTATTTTCTTATATCCGGGCAGGCATCAGGACTCAGGAGTGAATCGTGAACTTTGAATAAGTACGACGCACAACGGGTCAGTTACACGGGTCTCAACTTTATATTTTTGATTACTCATTAAGTTGTACACAAGGAACTGAAAATGTTGATTTCTTGGTTTTTTTTTTCTACGACAACTATAAGTAAAATGCAGAGACAAATAGAAACCCAACGCAAAGCTAGCGACAGGTTATGTCCATTCTTTCAGTGCGATTTTGGTGAGGAATCATGGGAACAACAGTCAACATTCGCCTACGGTTGAGTGGTGGATATATGTTTGGTTTTCTTCGTGGTTTAAATTGATTTTTTTCTTTTTTTACGGATTAACGGATTTTGATCACTATTACAAAATCATATGCCCTAATTAAATGAAATTTTGACTTCAAAAAAGCAATGATCTCGGAGACTTTGATTGAAGCAATATGTTCACCACTGAACATCAAGCAGGTGACTGATCGCTGTTGTTCTGTTGAAAGGTAAATGTTACCCCTATAGAGTATACAAAGGTCATTCAAAAAATAATGCACATTCGAATTTTTTGGAAGAACGAAAGCAGTTATCAAAAAGCGGTTTATGTGTGCTTAAAGTCATTGTAATTTCCAATAAAACAAGACCAAGTAAAGCTCTGTAGCTTGAAAATTGTCTGATATACAGGGTCTTGAAAATGGCATGTTGAAACTACCCCTCCAGGATTTTCAGCTATTTTTCCAAGAAAAATAAAAAACAAAGAAAAATTAAATTGAAAAAAAAAATACAAGATCTTACTGATGTGTGGCCGATCAGCAAGCACAGCTTACAGGTTAAAACATGCCCTTAAATTGAAGATTGCCCTTAAATTGAGTAGCAATTTTGATGGTTTATATACTCACAGCAGTGCAATGATTAAATAATACAGGATTTATCGGTTTGCTGTACTGTCATACGGCTCATATTCACAGCCATGTGTTACAATTAGATGATTATATTTTTTAACCATCCAAACCACCAAAGAATATATAGGAGGCATCTAAGGGTAAAATTTATATTTCCCCACCTTTTTCAGTGTACACTGAGCTGAACTGTATATTGCATAATCTTTTGGTCAACTGGTGAAATCATCGGAAAATTGAAAAATGCCATGAAATATACTGAAAACGGCAGCTCTGCACGAGTCTATTGCCAGACTCAATGTGCGACGTCCAAAATAAGGCACGCGCCATATTTTGAAGTCGGACACAACGCAACGTAAGATATTGTCATTCAAATGACGAATCAGCGGAGAATAGAGGTTTTATCCACGGTTATCAAATATCGATGAGAAAATCGTCCAATGTCTCACTCTCTTACATGGATGTCAATGGAAGCCGTGCGAGTCTTCTCGTAGAATTGACAACGCAGCCTTTCAATCCAAAAGTATGCACTCAACAAGCAATATTCTTCAATCTTGTTACGTTTGGATACCGACTTATGAAACTGCTGTTTCGCTAGTTTTGTTTTTAAGGGTCTCCAGTTTCCACCTCTTTCAGTAATTTTATTCCCAGGAAAAATCCTTCTCATTTGTTCTCGTTTTCCAAGAACTTACGACACAAGGTGAAGGACAACTTGAACTACGCATGACGTTTTGAGAAGGCCACTAAGAAAAGAGCGGAAATTGTAGATTTACATTGGTTCAACACCTAGAGGGAGGGTTTATTTTAGGATCTATTATCCTTCGATCAACCTAACTTCCATTAAAAGTGGAAATAGTTGTCTATTTTTCTATTAATTTTTGTTTTTTATCCTCCATTGAAATGGAAAAAATGAGCCACAAATCAATTTATTTTGTCGTAAAGAGTTTACCTAGAAATCTCATCGAAAAAGTTTTAAAAGAACTATCCGAGATAAGATCGATAGTGTCACGAAGCCTAAAAGCTCACAAATAAGGCTACATTAAGTGGGTTGAATAACATGTTGAGTTACCTCGTGGTCTCGCCGTATCCTAGTGAGGTTTCGGCAAATGGTCGTAAAGGGGGAAGGGGGTTAAGCTGGCTAGATTAAGGGAGATATTACCGCCCCATCCCCCTAGAAAATTACAAAAGAAGGAAAACTGAAAAATTGAACAGGATGAGAAAAGGAGAAATTATTTATATATATATATATATATATATATATATATATATATATATATATACATACATATATATATATATATATATATATATATATATATATATATATATATATATATATATATATATATATATATATATATATATATATTAAGAATAAATGGGACACAAGGCTAAAATAGTGATGAAATTCACAAGACGTTTCGGTCCGTTACAGGACCTTTATCAATTGCTAAAAGACACAGAAAAAAACACAAATGAGTTCCCACCTACATTAGGGTGGAGTGAAAAAGGGCTTTTTTCGATTTTGCTTCTGGTATAGTGATTTTTTTTTGCGAATGCACCAAAAAATGAGATTCCCAAAATTTGAGGTCGATCGGACAACTGCTAGGTGGTGCGCATGAGCTTTGAAGTTTGCACATTGGGAAGAATCTAAAGAAGTCAACTTCTGAACAGTTTTTCGCTCATAGCTCGGTTAAAAATGGTTTTTGGAGGAAAATGATAAGAACATATTCGGTTTGAAATTAAATTTTACACAATTTATTTCCTATACAATTTTTTGGTTCAGGCAGTATTTTCCCGGGAAAAATCAAAAAACCGATTTTTTGGTCATTTTTGTCGATTTTTTTTACTCGTATCTTCGATATTATTACTTTCAATCGATACTAGAGGTGGGTGGGGATGGTGGGTGGTGGTTTTAGGGTGTAGGGGTGTAGGGGGGAAGGGGGGGTCAGATAATGGAAAAAAATCAAAGATGCTTGTAGATACTATACTTTGAATAATCGAGCCCTGCCAGGCTGATAATAAGCTATATCATAACGGACGAATTTCTTATGCAGATTTTAGCCTTTTTAGTGCATGAGTATCATGCACTATTGAAATTGTTTTAGTTTCTGAGACGCATGCTTTCTTATGAACTATGCCATCCTCTAATGTTCAGCGTTCCACGGCTTGGACCTAGTTTCGAGAAGTGTTTCGTTAGGCGCGTTTTTTTTCACAATTCCACCAATCCTGTGCCTTCGTAGGCTTGTGTGATTTTTCTACGGCGGGAGTCTTGTGTCCAGGTTTGAGGTTACGCGATTTTTCGAATGCAATTACGTTTGGATTATGACTCGGACACCAAAGATATTTCGTTTGTTAGTTCTCCGTATTATTAATTTAATTTTGGTATCAAGATTTATTGGTTTTCGCAAGAAAATATGTATTTAGCTCTTTTCAAATCTCGAGGCTTGTTATTGTTGATTTTTTGGTTCTCTTTCGTGTGGGGCATGGACCGCTTTGCAGACTGAATATATTTGCCGTTCAGAAAACATCAGTGCAGTTGCAATGAGGAATGCACAGTAATGCATATTCTTCATTAGGTCATTGTTTATATCAAAAATTACTGAAATAATGCTGAATTAATGTCTGATATGTGAGGTGATAATAAGCCTCTTATTTTTGCTCATGATTTAACGTGCCAGTTTAACTTAAGTCATCATATCTGTCCATGTCGAAGAGTGCTCTCTGGATCTTCCGATTCTTCCGAATTGGAGAAGCCTTGAGATCCTTCCTGAAAAGTGTTACCCCTTTCATTAAGCTCCTACCTACTCAGCGAAGTATGTTTCCCCACTGTTTATCTGTTAAAGAGTATTTATAAAATTTTAACTGTCTCAAACATTTAGCATTCATTGGCTACAGTTTGATTCTAGAAAGCCCTCTATGGCCATCTTTGATCTCAGCAATTTTCCTCTGTCTCAACGTGTAAGTACATCAGTATAAGTCCTTCATTTACCTGTTTCTCCATGATATAATTCCTTGGCAGCCGATTATGGAGAATCGAATCAACTTGGACGAATCGAATCTGATGGACTCTTTCAGAGGGTAAATTAATTAAAAGCATGCTTTCATAGGGTGAATTAACCACCAGCGCCCTTTCATGAGGAAAACTAATCGGAAGCACTCTTTCATATGAAATATTAATCCGAAGAGTGCTTCAACAGGTAAATCGTAAGTTTCAAATGGTGTATGAATCCAAAGTGCGCATTCAAAGATTAAATTAATCCTATGCGCCATGTGGTAAATCAATCCAAAGCACGCATGGGTAAAAAAAATCCAAACGCGCGTTCATGAGGAAAATTAATCAGAAGCATTCTTTCAGAGAGTACATTGATCCAAAGCGTGCTTTCATGGGGTAAATGAATACAAATCATGCTTTCATGGCTTGAAAAATCCCCAGCGCGCATTCATGAGGAAAATTGATTGGACGAATTCTCTCAGAAGGAAAATTAGTCCAAAAGCGCACTTTCTTACGGTAAATTAACCTACAGTGCACTATCATAAGGCAAAAAATCCGAAGTACTTTCTCATAGGAAAATTTACAAACCACGCTTTCATAGGTGAATTAATCCTATGTAAGTTTTCAAATGTTATGTGAATCCAAAGCACTTTCATAAAGTAAATTTATCCTATGGGCGCTTTCATGTGGTAAATCAATTGAAAGCACTCGTAGATAAAATAAATCCAAACACTTTCATGAGGGAAATTACTCAGAGGCATTCTTTCAGAGGGTACATTATCCAAAACTCGCTTTCATACTATAAATACAGGCTTCATTAAGCAATTACAGGGAAAATTGATTAAATGAACAAAAATAATTGGGACTTTTCAAATATCGCTCAGTTATTGGGATGAATTTTAGGAAAAGCAATCCAAAAAGTAACGGCTAGAGAAAAAAGCACTGTTTGTTGCAACATTCAACCCTTAAGACTCTAAAATTTCAATTTTAGTTCGAACGGACAAAAAAATAGAAAAAACTGAAAACGCGTCTTTAAGCGACATACGAACATGTATCGTCAATCATTTATGACTGAATAAACTTTGATTAAGTTTGAATCGGTCAACAATCTGTGACAAAAAGGACTGATATATTCTCCTATTAAAGCAACCTAAAACAACCATGAGAACCATTCCAAAGAGGAACATATTCTCCGTTGAGCGAAAAAAAAGGGAAAATGGATTAAATGAATACATAATAATAATAATTGGGATTTTATCAAATATCACTCAGTTCTTTTGATGAATAACAACATGAACAATCTTCACACTAATTAAAAGAGAAAAAATCACATCTTGTTGCTACATTCCACCCTTAAGAATGTTTAAAATTTCAAAATTAGTATGAACGGACAAAAAAACAAAAAAATCTGAAAACGATTGTTAAAAGCGACACATGAGAACATATCGTCAATCATTGATGATTGAATGATTTTGATTTAAGTTTGTGTCAAAAATCTGTGACACAAAGAACTGAAACATTCTGCTCATAAAGTAACAAAAAACAATCATGAAAACCATTTCAAAGGACAAATAGGTTCCATTGAGCAATTACAGGGAAAATTGATTAAATGAACAAAAATAAGTGGGACTTTTCAAATATCGCTCAGTTATTGGGACGAATTTTAGGAAAAGTAATCCAAAAAGTAACGGCTAGAGAAAAAAGCACTGTTTGTTGCAACATTCAACCCTTAAGACTCTTAAATTTCAATTTTAGTACGAACGGACAAAAAAATAGAAAAAACTGAAAACGCGTCTTTAAGCGACATACGAACATGTATCGTCAATCATTGATGACTGAATAAACTTTGATTTAAGTTTGAATCGGTCAACAATCTGTGACAAAAAGGACTGATATATTCTCCTATTAAAGCAACCTAAAACAACCATTAGAACCATTCCAAAGAGGAACATATTCTCCGTTGAGCGAATAAAAAGGGAAAATGGAATAAATGAATACATAATTATAACAATTGGGATTTTATCAAATAGTACTCAGTTCTTTTGACAATCTTCACACTAATTAAAAGAGAAAAAAACACTTCTTGTTGCTACATTCAACCCTTAAGAATGTTTAAAATTTCAAAATTAGTATGAACGGACAAAAAAACAAAAAAAACTGAAAATGATTGTTAAAAGCGACACATGAGAACATATCGTCAATCATTGATGATTGAATGATTTTGATTTAAGTTTGTGTCAAAAATCTGTGACACAAAGAACTGAAACATTCTGCTCATAAAGTAACAAAAAACAATCATGAAAACCATTTCAAAGGACAAATAGGTTCCATTGAGCAATTACAGGGAAAATTGATTAAATGAACAAAAATAAGTGGGACTTTTCAAATATCGCTCAGTTATTGGGACGAATTTTAGGAAAAGTAATCCAAAAAGTAACGGCTAGAGAAAAAAGCACTGTTTGTTGCAACATTCAACCCTTAAGACTCTTAAATTTCAATTTTAGTACGAACGGACGAAAAATTGAAAAAACTGAAAACGCGTCTTTAAGCGACATACGAACATGTATCGTCAATCATTGATGACTGAATAAACTTTGATTTAAGTTTGAATCGGTCAACAATCTGTGACAAAAAGGACTGATATATTCTCCTATTAAAGCAACCTAAAACAACCATTAGAACCATTCCAAAGAGGAACATATTCTCCGTTTAGCGAAAAAAAAGGGAAAATGGATTAAATGAATACATAATTATAATAATTGGAATTTTATCAAATATCACTCAGTTCTTTTGATGAATAACAACATAAACTATCTTCACACTAATTAAAAGAAAAAAAAACACATCTTGTTGCTACATTCAACCCTTAAGAATGTTTAAAATTTCAAAATTAGTATGAATGGACAAAAAAACAAAAAAATCTGAAAACGATTGTTAAAAGCGACACATGAGAACATATCGTCAATCATTGATGATGGAATGATTTTGATTTAAGTTTGTGTCAAAAATCTGTGACACAAAGAACTGAAACATTCTGCTCATAAAGTAACATAAAACCATTTCAAAGGACACATAGTTTCCTTTGAGCGATTACAGGGAAAATTGATTAAATGAACAAAAATAATTGGGACTTTTCAAATATCGCTCAGTTATTGGGACGAATTTTAGCAGAAGCAATCCAAAAAGTAACGCCTAGAGAAAAAGCACTGTTTGTTGCAACATTCATCTCTTAAGACTCTCTAAAATTTCAATTTTAGTACGAACGGACAAAAAAATAGAAAAAACTGAAAACGCGTCTTTAAGCGACAGACGAACATGTATCGTCAATCGTTGATGACTGAATAAACTTTGATTTCAGTTTGAATCGGTCAACAATCTGTGACAAAAAGGACTGATATATTCTCCTATTGACGCAACCTAAAACAAGCATTAGAACCACTCCAAAGAGAAACATAGGCTCTGTGAAGCGAAAAAACAGGGGAAAATGGATTAAATGAATACATAATTATAACAATTGGGATTTTATCAAATAGTACTCAGTTCTTTTGACAATCTTCACACTAATTAAAAGAGAAAAAAACACTTCTTGTTGCTACATTCAACCCTTAAGAATGTTTAAAATTTCAAAATTATAATGAACGGACAAAAAAACAAAAAAAACTGAAAATGATTGTTAAAAGCGACACATGAGAACATATCGTCAATCATTGATGATTGAATGATTTTGATTGAAGTTTGTGTCCAAAAACTGGGACACAAAGAACTGAAACATTCTGCTCATAAAATAACATAAAACAATCATAAAAACCATTTCAAAGGACATATTGGTTCCATTGAGGCAAAATTTCAAACGGCAACCCCTATCTTGTGATATATCGTTTGAGAGGGCATAAAATTCTAAGACTTTTGGCATGAGCCAGACGTCGCTATCGTTTTTCGTTTTCCATATATTTAAGGTCAAAGTTTGATTTTGAAAAAATCAGAACTCTCATTTGAAAAATCGGAATTCAAAAAACTAGGGGTCTAAAATACTCTAAAAAGCAAGTCCTTATAAGAAAAAAAGACGGTTAATTTAGTCGAAATTTTGTTTTAGAGCGCCCCAACAGTTGTCAAAAATATTGCCCCTCATGGGGTCTTTTTCAAAAATTACGAGGCACGACACCTATCGAGTGATACATCGCTCAAAAAAGCGCATCAAACTGAGCATTTTGGTGTAAACCGCTGGTCGATATCTGGTGTTTCTTCTGCACGCCACTGATAACGTATACATATGGACCTTATAGTAAATCTGGCTTGATACTCATGCACCTTTTGCCAACACTTTAAAGTGTTGCAGCTGCGACTTGTTTTTTTTTTTTTTTTTTTTTTTTTTTTTTTTTTTTTTTACTCGTCATTATTTTACTTACGATTGAAACAATGATCAGTAGATGAAAAAATTTTGTAGAGCTCACGAGAAGGTATCTACATTTAAGAGCTCCGTCTCCCGCCCACCCGAAGGTTTTCAATGCAATAAATTCTATTTTGCGGTTGTTACAAATTGCGATCAAAAGCAGTGGCGTAGCGTGCGATTTGGCAACGTTGCAGTTCGTTCATTGAAACCCACGAAAAAGATCAACCTCATCATTCGACCTTGTACATAGAGTTAAATGGAACGAAGACAACGTTGCCAAATTTCACGCTACGCCGCTGATCATAGAAGTTGTTCTTGCGCTGTTTAAAATTTAAATTCCTTTTTTGCGTTGAATGGCAGCATAATTTGTCTCCTTTCGAGCACCTTCAAAATGTGTAGAAGCCTTTCTTGTTCGTCGAAAACAGAGACTGATGCCTCAGTGACTAATGTAGTGCATCTTTTTACTTTGCTTGTATCGCTTGTGTGTGACAGGGGAAAGTGAGGCCGGGCGGGGTTGATCCTTCGTCTTCGGTCACAAATTTTTCCATTTCGTTATTAGGTATTTTTGACAAGACGGGCGGCTCGGTTATACTTCCTAGTTGCTTCAAAATTTATCATTGAGTCTTAGTTTGATGCGTCAAAAAACTCGCATTCGATTCACACTCAATCCTTTGCCCATATCCTTTCCATGGGCCCATAGGAAAATTGCTGATGTGGTACAAAAATCTGACCGTCGCTAATTTTGAACCAATTTATACTCTCTAGGAACCAAATTTTGTAGATTCTTAAGATCGTAGCACCGATCAAAAGTTTTTATTGGAGATCTGTTACGCCGTATATCTGAAGGAGCTAGCTCGACGGATTTAGCCCGGAGAAAGCCCGGAAAAGTCGCCCATCACACGATGACTAATGAATAAGAACATCTAGACGGTCACATCAGTGGCGCATATTCCATAGGTTAAAGAACGGAAAAGTCGCCCTCACACAACAACAACAAACAACAGCAAACCGCATCTTGCGTTTTTACATAGCTTGCAAAAATCTGAATAAAAATCTCGTGATTTTAGCAGATTCCATTCAAAAAGTTTAGGCGCCCGTGTGGTTGTCAGTCAAGCGACTCCACACAATTCACAAAGGTGCCACAAATTTTCGGAAACTGATTAGTTACTCGCGGTGTTCGCCAGCTCACTTGAAGGACGTTATTGATCGAGTATTATAAAAGCGTTCCAAAGGAACGGTTTTTTCGCTCATCCTGAAACGTGATTTTGGCAATGATTATGGACGAGCGAAAATAGGAAACAAGGGTGAGAGCTTGGATGCTGATTGTCGGAGCACGCGCAGCTTTGAACCGCAAACGAGTGAGTGTGTTTCGAGTGCCACAGCTTTTTGATGCGTCAAACTATAAGTCAAACTTATAAGACTCAATGATAAATTTTGAAGCAACTAGGAAGTATAACCGAGCCGCCCGTCTTGTCAAAAATACCTAATAACGAAATGGAAAAATTTGTGACCGAAGACGAAGGATCAACCCCGCCCGGCCTCACTTTCCCCTGTCACACACAAGCGATACAAGCAGAGTAAAAAGATATACTACATTAGTCACTGAGGCATCAGTCTCTGTTTTCGACGAACAAGAAAGGCTTCTACACATTTTGAAGGTGCTCGAAAGGAGACAAATTATGCTGCCATTCAACGCAAAAAAGGAATTTAAATTTTAAACAGCGCAAGAACAACTTCTGATCAGCGGCGTAGCGTGAAATTTGGCAACGTTGTCTTCGTTCCATTTAACTCTATGTACAAGGTCGAATGATGAGGTTGATCTTTTTCGTGGGTTTCAATGAACGAACTGCAACGTTGCCAAATCGCACGCTACGCCACTTGTAACAATTGTAAAAACCAACCAATTGTAACAACCGCAAAATAGAATTTATTGCATTGAAAACCTTCGGGTGGGCGGGAGACGGAGCTCTTAAATGTAGATACCTTCTCGTGAGCTCTACAAAATTTTTTCATCTACTGATCATTGTTTCAATCGTAAGTAAAATAATGACGAGTAAAAAAAAAAAAAAAAAAAAAAAAAAAAAAAAAAAAAAAAAAAAAAAAATCTGCATAAGAAATTCGTCCGTTATGATATAGCTTATTATCAGCCTGGCAGGGCTCGATTATTCAAAGTATAGTATCTACAAGCATCTTTGATTTTTTTCCATTATCTGACCCCCCCCTTCCCCCCTACACCCCTACACCCTAAAACCACCACCCACCATCCCCACCCACCTCTAGTATCGATTGAAAGTAATAATATCGAAGATACGAGTAAAAAAAATCGACAAAAATGACCAAAAAATCGGTTTTTTGATTTTTCCCGGGAAAATACTGCCTGAACCAAAAAATTGTATAGGAAGTAAATTGTGTAAAATTTAATTTCAAACCGAATATGTTCTTATCATTTTCCTCCAAAAACCATTTTTAACCGAGCTATGAGCGAAAAACTGTTCAGAAGTTGACTTCTTTAGATTCTTCCCAATGTGCAAACTTCAAAGCTCATGCGCACCACCTAGCAGTTGTCCGATCGACCTCAAATTTTGGGAATCTCATTTTTTGGTGCATTCGCAAAAAAAAATCACTATACCAGAAGCAAAATCGAAAAAAGCCCTTTTTCACTCCACCCTAACCTACATGGCCATGATGGAACTGGCATAACCTATAACCACGGAAAGAGAAGAGAACAACAGACAATGAAAAACACAGAGAGACCCTCAGGGAAGCTCACTCTGGTGGCTGTGGTCGGAAAAACTTATGGTAAGCAACCCCCAACTTCTCAACGTCAGTCCGGTAGTTGCAAACCGACTCTCTCTCTTTCACAATGCAAATCATCTCATACAACACTCTTGAGTAATCATTGGCCTCCCTCGTCAATACCCTCACTCCTTCAAAATCAAAAGTATGCTGTAAGTCATTCTGATGCTGGTGTAATGCCGTCTTCTCCTTCTGATCATATTTATGACCATTCAATCTTTTCCCAAGTAATTGACGAGTTTGACCAATGTAACTAATATCACAGTCGTTGCAGGATATTTTGTATACGACACCAGATAATTGCAAAGGGTCAGGTTTAGATTTTAAGGGAGAAAATAAAAATTGAAAATTATTGTAATTTTGATGGACCACCCTGTAGCCATAGTGTTTTAAAACAACTTCCAAGTTCTCGGACAGTAATGGGACGTATGGCAATTTAACAATTTTGGCAGTGTCAAATTTCTCCCGAGGTGTAATGTGCCCGTTGTTGTCATCAGCTGTTAAGACGTGTAGAACTTTTTTAAAACACCTATCTACAAAATTCGGACCGAAACGTCTTGTGAATTTCATCACTATTTTAGCCTTGTGTCCCATTTATTCTTATTTATTTATTTATTCATCGTATTGGGCTAGTAACATTTCTATTCGTATATATATATATATATATATATATATATATATATATATATATATATATATATATATATATATATATATATAATATATATATATATATATATATATATATATATATATATATCCAGAACATAAATAAGTTCAACAGTTTTTATTCATTAAATGAAAGTGTAAGAACAATTAACTTTTAAATTGATTTATTTTTTTACGATCGATCAAGAATACAGCGCTCGGCGCTTATTTTTTAATGGTTACAAGGTTATGAGCTTTTTTCTAATTTTGATGAATCATATGATTCAACGTTGTTGCCACGTAGGGTGCCAATCATACAGAACCAAGTTAAGTTGATTCCATCTCAATATCTATATGATTTTGAGGAAAATCTAAGCTACACGCCCATGTTTAGGCACTGCATTCATGAAGGACAGTTGAAGTTTGAGTTTGGTGGGAATTCTTTCACAGTCTTTAGTCACATCGCTTTTTTCCAAGGTTGATCATCTAGACTAGAGAATATACTGGGCTCTGTTTGCTCTGTATCGTTGAAGTTTCCATCCCTTTAGATTGAAGAGTGTTTCTGCTCATTAAACATAAAAACCAAGTGATCTGTGGGAGTCTTCTTCGATTGACTGAGTTTCTTTCTTGGGCATCAGAGAAAATCGGAAGGAATTAGATTCGATTGAAAGAATTGACCCGCGCGGTATACTTTCGTTGAGCGTCTTGAAATTGAAATAGTGACAGGTGTTGAGAGATATTTGGATTGGGAGCAAATTCAGTGAATAGGAATTGAGGCGGGGTTTCAAGTTTGAAAGCTTTCTCATTACTCGCAGAGAAGCAGGATATTTTGCGAGAAAGGGTGACTAAGTGGGGTTCAGAAGAGAGAAGGAGAGAGAAAGAGAGAGAGAGGGGAAGAGAGAGAGAGAGAGAGAGAGAGAGAGAGAGAGAGAGAGAGAGAGAGAGAGAGAGAATGCGGTTTATTTAAGACGTAAATACCAAAACAGAATACTTAAAAGAACGATTACATACAGAAAAAAATCTAAAAAATACAAATTATATTAGTATTTGCGTCCAAGAGGCAGAATTAAGACTGATCAGTCTTCTCTTCCATTCTGCCTCTTGGCTCTCAGGAACTGTGACTAAGATACACAAATTGAACAAATTTAAATTTAAAAAAAGATACAATAATTTAAAATTTAAAAAAGTAAATGCTAAATTAAGGAAGTAAATAAATGAATAGTGGGTAGGTAATTAAGTAAATATTATTAAGTAAAGATTAATGAAAAAAAAATAATAAATAAATAAATAAATAAATAAATAAATAAATAAATAGAAATAAAAATAGAGAGTTACGGAAATAGAGAAGGAAAGGGCGGAGGGAGAGAGATAGTGTGATAGAAGGATAGAGAGGGAAGAGGTAAAGGAAAGAATTGTTTTCTGCTATGTGCGCTTTTGTATGCATCCAATACAAGTTAAGTTAGTTCAAATGTTACTTTCAAATGTTACTTTGCCAAAAAAAGTGGGTTAGAGGAACGTACGATTTTGTATGATGCCTCGTACGCCATGCTTAAAGGCACAAATGGACAACTTTGGATCTCTTAATTCTGTTGGCAGCTGGTTCCACAATCGGCTACCCGGAACGACAAAAGAATTGTCAGCTATTGTGGTCCGATGAGGAGGGATACGCAAATCATACGAGGGTTGTCCGTAAATTAAGGTCTCCAAAGCTGTTTCACATAGAAAAAATCATTTTATTGAACGAACAAGCACAGATTCTTAAAGCTTGAACTCCTAGCTTTTTTCTACGTAGTCACTATTACGATCAATACATTTTTCATGTCTCTTATAACGCTTTTTCAAATTCGCGTCATACCCCTCTCCCGCCAACTCGCATAGTGAGGAATTGACAGCTTCTTCGAGCTTCTCAAGACCTCCAAGTGTTGTTTCAAGTTGGGGAACAAATAATAGTTGCTTGGGGCCAAATCAGGACTATATGGAGGGTGGTCGATGGTTTTTCACCCGAATTTGGCGATGTGAACTATCGTGACGGGGAGGAAGTGAGTTGAAAGCGGGCGTTGTCATGGTGTAAACGGACTCCTTTGGTCAGCCAACCTCTCCTTTTGTTCTGTATGGCCCTGTGGCCTGTATTCTTGGACAAAAAATGTGTTTTGCTGGTCGAATGCCTTGAAAGAGGTACGAAAATCAACGAGGAAAGATACTGCAAGACACCAACAAAACTGCGCCAGGCCATACAGAACAGAAGGAGAGGTTGGCTGATTAAAGGAGTCCGTTTACACCATGGCAACGCCCGCTTTCAACTCACTTCCTCCTCGTCACGATAGTTCACATCGCCAAATTCGGGTGGAAAACCATCGACCACCCTCCATATAGTCCTGATTTGGCCCCAAGCAACTATTATTTGTTCCCCAACTTGAAACAACACTTGGAGGTCTTGAGAAGCTCGAAGAAGCTGTCAATTCCTCAGTATGCGAGTTGGCGGGAGAGGGGTATGACGCGAATTTCAAAAAGCTTTATAAGAGACATGAAAAATGTATTGATCGTAATGGTGACTACGTAGAAAAAAAGCTAAGAGTTCAAGCTTTAAGAGTCTGTACTTGTTTTTTCAATAAAATTATTTTTTCTTTGTGAAACAGCTTTGGAGACCTTAATTTACGGACAACCCTCGTACTTTCTTCTCGTGGATTCCAAGTGAGCAAATCGATTATACAAATAGCATGGCTCTCTTATCGAAAGCACTCGATGGACGGAATACGCTGAGAGAGAGAGAGAGAGAGAGAGAGAGAGAGAGAGAGAGAGAGAGAGAGAGAGAGAGAGAGAGAGAGAGAGAGAGAGAGAGAGAGAGAGAGAGAGAGAGAGAGAGAGAGAAGTGAAAATAGAGACACCCTCAGTAAAAATGGATCACTGCAATGATGCCGCAGCCAAAACCACCGATGGGATTAAGACCACATTGCTCATTGATTCAATGGTAGGTTTGGATGTTAATTTATCTCAAAGCATGACAGTCTCAAAGTAAAATTCGAGTATGGTTAAAACAAATAAAAGAAAAACTCGAAATATTAAATGATTTAATGCTTTTTTAAATGCTGCAATGGCGATGGCGTAGCGACAGCGTTCAAAGTGAAAACGTAGCATTTTGTTACTTTAAACCCATATGCAAATTGAGCTTTTGAATGTGCGTTGAACACCTTCAAATTATAACGAAGTAACGTCAAAGAATTCCAGCAGAACGAACACTCTCATTAGAGCAAACAGAGAATCTACGGAGTCAGTTCAATGAGTCAGTTTGCATCATCCATCAATTAAAACCAGCTTCAGGTCATGGGTATATCGCTTCCGTGTTTATGTAAATCTCTTAATTCTATGCAACAAGAAAGAGTTTTCGTTCTGCCATCAGGGAGACGAATTAAAATAAATAATTTGGATGGGAGGGGGAGAGATTGCAGTAACCTAACAGCAAGTTGTGAGAAGAGTGGGGTGGGGGAGGGGGTTAAAGATAAGGTTAAGGGCCTGAAATGGTCGGCAGTAAAAGCATAGCGATCGCGAATAAATGAGCGTGCAATATAAGCGAACTTTGCGAGACGGGTGAACAGTGGGAGGGGTAAGAGGAGCTGGTGTCGGGGATAGGTTTTTAGCGCCCTTGAGAGGCAGGCCTCTGTTTCACTTCCCATTTAACAACAAATTATCCCTTTCATCTCGAAAAATACAACCTCTCTCTTTGATGATCTGAACGTTCTCGGATTCGGGTTCAGCGAATTCAACCGACACGGTGTTGTCAGATTGTCAGATATTGGGGAATAAATACCCCTATAGATTCTCTATTAATCAAAACACACATTATTACACAATAACACGAAATATGACGAATGTGACGATATTGTATTCATAGAGTGAGCAGTCATCATGAAAGTACCTATTCAAAGATGACGTAGTGCATAGTATGCTATTTTTCGCCTAGGCGTATCGGTTGTGACGGGAAAAAAAAAACGAAGAATACAGTTGCAAAGCGTGCGATTCGGCAACATAGTATTTTGTCAATTTAAACTATATATAAAACTATATGTATATTATAATAAATAAGTTCAAATTCAAGGATGTTTACTACACGCTCGATAGTTCGAACTATACTGTGGGCAGTGGCGTAGCGTGCAATTTGGTAACATTGAAGTTCGTCCATTTAAACCCATAGAAAAGTTGAATAACTGTTGGGTGTTTGCTGGACACCTTCGCATTCGACATTTTATACGGGTTTAAATGGACACAGTGCCACGTTGCCAAATTGCACGTTACGCCACTGACCGTGGGTTTAAATGGACTGAACACAACGTCACCAGATTGTAAGATACGCCCTTCATAACACCCTCCCAAATCAGGGATGCGCACAGAAAAAAACAGAAAAAACGCTTTGGTAGCGCTGATAAACCTTTGAGAGAAAAATGATGACTCAGCAAAAGACTTTAGTAAAGCTAACGAAAGCTTATGAACGCCAGACTAAAGAGGTTTTGCTGGATGAACCAATGATCTGGTTAATTAGCTCAACTGAAGTCTTTTGCTGGGTCATTTTTCTACCGAAGGTTTTGTCAGCGCTACCCAAGTGTTTTTTTCCCTGTTTTTTCTGAGCGGTTTTCTTTTCTTTTTTGAAAGTCAACCTCTGGCCTCCTGATATGGGAGGGCTTGTTCCCTTTCCGTTAGTTAGAAAGCTTGTTGAGTCGATGGATATCATCTCTGGCACCAATATTGTACGGAGTGAAAGGATGATTGTCGTATAATAAACATTTTTGGGTGCTGTGTTGAATTACTCCGTCAGACCTCAGTGGCAGTGGCGTACGCCGGGGGGGGGGGGGGGCAAAGGGGGCTGAAGCCCCCCAGACCTTTTTAGGGGTGGAGGAGAAGAGGGGGATAATTTTCAGTCAAACGCTCATCAGTGCAAGCCCCTACCAAAAAAAATCCTGCGTACGCTACTGCTCAGTGGCGTAGCGTGCAATTTGGCAACGTTGTTATTGCTCCATTTAAACCCATTACAGATATCGAACTATTGGGTGGTCGGGGAACACCTTTGCATTCGACCTTTTACATGGGTTTAAATGGACACAATACATCGTTGTCAAATTACACGCTACGCCACTGTCAGCCCTATTATAACTGGACAGTTATACTACACATAAAAATTGGAATAGAGGTCCAATATATTGCACCATACAGTATACATATACATAAACATACTTTTAGCTGAAGTGAAATCTGAGCTTACGCCTACCTGAGAAAGTATAAGCAGCTAGTTATAGCTCTTGGCAAACGCGTTAGTCAGTAGTCACCCAGTAATGAATTTCGCTCCCGAATCTGATTTTGTCACAAAAAAGGTCGCGTGTTGACAGGGGTCAACGATAGAATTTTAAGCTGTTATAACTGGGCCAAAAAAAACCTTTATTTTAGGATCTAAAACTTGAAGGGACTGGAGGGTTCAGCCTTTGCTTTTCATTTTCCATCACGTAGCACACAGGAGCAGGACACGTCAACAACGCGCCTACTGGAGGGTTAAGTATGAGTGTGGGGGAAGGTGGTAGGTTTTTTTTTTTTTTTTTTTTTTCAAATCGTTTGGTTGAAGAGGTATGTATATGATACCAGCTGAAGTGCGCTCCTTTGAAAGTAAATGGAACTTTATTCTATGCCGCATTGCACAGATTTTGGATTAGTTGTTTTTAATTAATTTTAATATCGTTGGATGCTATTTGTGGAACGGAACTTTTACGATACGGATACGTGAATCCTTGAACGGGATTCCATGACAAACTATCGCGCGACATTTCACCGCGGACATTTCACCGCCGCGACATTTCATCGCCGATACATTTCACCGCGCGACGTTTCACCGCCGAAAAAAAATTTAAAGAAAAGAAAAAAAGAGAATGAAGAACAAAAAGAAAAAAAGGAAATGAAAGAAGAAGAAAAAGAATAAGCTTATAATGAAAGAAGAGGGGAAGAAGGTACTTACAGTAGATGGAGGTATGAAGACAAATGATGAATCAGAAAGAGTGCAGAGAGGTGAGACAGATAGGGTGTTTTTATCGGTTTTAATTTTTTTTCTGAATAGTTTTAATAGTTTAGACGGACTGAAAATCTTTTTTTACTCACAGCTGGTAACTTTTTTGGTGGACTTGATTTTTTTTTTTTTTTGTTATACGTAGTACCATCATAGAAAAAATTGCCAAGATCATTAACAATAGAAAAGGGAAGGGAAAATTAGGTTACAAAGGTTACTTGTATACCCACAAAAAGTGCGTTGATGCCAAAGATATATGGAAGTGCGTCAATTTTTAGAGGCGAGATGAAAGATGCCGCGGCAGAATTCATTCCGTCGGAGAAAAAGTGATGAAAGAGGTCGAAGTGCATAACCATCCGCAACTGGGAAAGGTTCAGGCGAAAAACGCCCAAAAAAATTAATGTATACATATTTTTTTAGGCCAGTCCTAAGCTTGGTAAAGTGTGAAGGAATAGTTACAATTTTTCTTCTGTTCATTACTGGTTTTTGTTTTTTTGTTCTTTTTTTTTTCTTTTCTTTATTTTATTTATTTTTTTTTTCCGGCGGTGAAACGTCGCGCGGTGGAAAGTCGTAGCGGTGAAATGTCGCGGCGGTGAAATGTCCGCGGTGAAATGTCGCGGCGGTGAAATGTCCGCGGTGAAATGTCGCGCGGTGAGATGTCGCGCGATAGTTTGTCGTTTGACCCTTGAACGGCGCGCTTCGATGGATTATACTGAAAACAGTGAATCTTAATGGAGCTGTTGCAAACTTTTGCTACAGGCTGATTGATAGCTGGTTCTAGGGTAAAACCCTGTGACAATAACGATTAGTGCACTAAAAAAAGAATCCTTTTAAACGTGAGACCGTAATGGCGGCCGGGGCCGCGGTTTACATTGAGTTTCCCTATCTTCACTCAGCGCCATCTACACGAGTTGTTCTCGCAACACCACCCAAGAAGAGGAAGAAGAAGCATACAATTGCCATTAGATTTGGGCGGCCTCGGCCGCCTTTACGGGGTCCCGGGTCATTTGCTCTAAAGTATTTGACCTAAACGCAGATTACCTACAGGTTTTTTGTCTAAAAATAGTTGTCCTACACAATTTGATCTAAAGTATATTTTATCTACATGTTTCTTTGCCTAAAATTGTCAGCTGGCATGTACGCCTCCTTCTCAAAAAAATTGTTGCTTTAGAGAGGAAAGAAACTGTAAATAATTTTCATACCTAACCTATAAGGAAATGAAACTTTTTCCCGTGGAATTTTATGCGTGTCAAAATTATTAATTGCTCTGTTATTAACAAACTCATTTTATGTCATGGTTTCGGTTTCTTTGTTTACGGTTTTTTAGGTTTCCTATGGTTTTTTGTCCACTTCTTTACTATTTCTACTTATTGAGGCATTTTGCCAAAAGATTTTAGGTAAAAGGTTTTTGAGGTAAAATGCGTTTTAGGTGAAAATTGGTAGGGCAACTTTCATTAGGTAAAAACAAAATTAGGTTATCTGTTTTTAGATAAAAGGTTTTAGGGCAAGCGTCCGGGGACCCCTTTACGGTATCGCGTTTAAAATTATTTTGTGAGTTCAGGAGTAGATTTCGTGATTTTTTAGTGCGCTAATCGTTATTTTTACAGGGCTTTACCCCATAGTCAACTATTAATAAGCCTTTTTTTTTTACCATATTTTTCTCACATATTTTACCACCCCTAGTGAATTACAAAATCCATATTTGGTTGAAAAAAAAAGGTAATTCAGGCAGTGAAGGGTTACATTTTGCAGCACTGTCTACAAGTAGGCGCGCTTTATCTTTCACTCTTTCGCGCCCGTCCGCGTTCCTCCTCCCGTTCGTGCCTGCAGAGAGTGTATCTCCACTGCCATTTGTCTTCCTTCTCCAAGCGCTTCGAGTTCTCCGCCATTACTTTTATTTTTTCCACTAGCTCATGTTTTTCCCGCCATTACTTTTATTTCCACGCGTCTGGACGAATAGAGCGAGAGACGAGCGAGCACGAGCGTGTGTATGAAAAACGCGCGCTCGTTGAAAATGTTCCACGAGAGGACACAACTTAGGCACGCTCTCTCTTCATCGTGCCCTTGCGCGCCGAGTGTGCCAGTAGTGGCTGTTGTTGCGACCAGGACTCTCTGGAAAGGAGAGAGAGAGAGAGAGAGAGAGAGAGAGAGAGAGAGAGAGAGAGAGAGAGAGAGAGAGAGAGAGAGAGAGAGAGAGAGAGAGAGAGAGAGAGAGAGAGAGAGAGAGAGAGAGAGAGTGAGAGGAAGGGAGAGAGAGAGAGAGAGAGAGAGAGAGAGAGAGAGAGAGAGAGAGACAGAGAGAGAGAGAGAGAGAGACAGAGTGTGTGTGTGTGAGAGAGAGTGTGTGAGAGAGAGAGAGAGAGAGTGAGAGAGAGAGAGAGAGTGAGAGAGTGTGAGAGAAAGAATGAGTGAGAGAGTGTGTGTGAGAGAGACAGAGTGTGTGTGTGTGTGTGTGTGTGAGAGAGAGAGAGAGAGAGAGAGAGAGAGAGAGAGAGAGAGAGAGAGAGAGAGAGAGAGAGAATTGAGCCGTGCGCTTGTGACTTTGGAAAAGTTCAACGTCCGCAGAACTTTCGACTCATTCAATGCCTGAAACAGTGCGGTCTTGTTCCCGAAACTTCGAATTAAAGCGTCAAAATGACATGTCAATTTAACGCTTTCACTTCATGCATGAATAGCTCTTCAGTCGAAATACGAACAAAGTATCGAAGTTGTCAAATTAAAATGTGCCTTGTAATTAATACGGTTAATAGTGACGTGCAATGGATCGAAGCGTGAGAGTCAGAGGGAGGTCCCCTGATCCCCTTCCACCGGTATAGAATGGCTGGGGAGGGGGAGAACTATATGCACTGAAAGTTTTGTAGAGAAAAAGTTCTAGCTCCTACGGAGCAAGTTGCAGTTGTACCAAAGCACTACATTGGTGGAGTAACAGCCTTTCTTCTTGATTTTACTGCAACAGTAAAGCAGAGGTTCGGTGAAACCCATAACTTGCTCCGGTAAAGCTAGAACTTTTGCTCTGTGAGGCTCTTTTAAAAGTCTGATTCGGCTCTACTTAAAATTTGTTTTTTTTTCAGTGTGAGAGAGAAAATTAAGGAAAAGATAACCAGAGTAAAATAAGAATAATGAATGGGATATTGGAGGAAAATCCCAGAATCGAAAACTGATGCGTCAAATGGGCGGATGTAACGAAAATCAGTTTCGAGTAAATCTCGTTTAAAGTTTTAATCTTGCACCATTTTCCCCTCGTACTCACTTTTACTATTTTATTTACTGCGAGCTCAAATTTGAAGATCTCAATTAATACGAAATTTGGTATGTATAGTATAGTAAGGATACGCAGAATCAGAAAATTTGTATAACCATAGTCTTCACTATCCGACCGTTTGATAGAAACGAAATATCTCAAAAAATAGTCAATCGATCGATCGAAACTGCGACAGTTTTAAAATTTCGATTGATCTAAACTTTTTCACTTCGCTCAAATATCGATTCTATGATCAAAAATACAAATAAAAATTCAAAGCTTTTCGATCGATTAAAACTGACATTTTCTGAAACTATCCCTTCCCCGTTTTTATCTTATTTTGAAACAGTTAAAATTTAGATCGATCGATAGGACAAGTGGCTATTCAACCATCTCAAGACTGATTGTGAGTCAATCCGTGAAATCATCGCGCGCCCCGGCAAATCAAGTGGGTAGATATCCCTCCCTACTCTTCTGTACTTTTTTTTGTCTACATCAGTCATTGAAGGCGTTCAACGATTCGTTCTCTTGCAAATGTCCTCAGTTCAACGATCGTTTACTGGCAAGATAATGAAAAGAAAGAGTGTCAATGTTAAATATATTAGAGTAAACGATTATGTACGAGCGACGAACGTGGTGCTCAAGGGTTATGTACAGATTCTCGCTGTTCAGAGCAAAGAAGAGAGATTCACTCTCTCCCTCTCTCCTTTCTCTATTGAAATACTTCGTATGTTAGACAAGGATGGACATTGGACAAGGGGATAAAAGCCCATCTTTCTATTCTTTTTTACTGTACAGAATCAAGGGGGCAAAGAGAGAGATGGAAGAGAACCCGGTGGCGCCATTGATTCTCGTGTAAAATGACGCGGAAAACAACGATGAGCACACTCGAAATTTTCGAACTTCCTCTCTCTAAACTGGCGGGAAACAATGGAGGGGCAGCTTAGTTGCTTTCTATTAAAAAAGCTCTTAATTTATCCATTCAGACAGTATAGAGTCTGGCTCTCAAAAGCTAAAGCAGACGTCCTTTCCATCGCACTGTGGTATAAGATCAAAAAAACAAATGGCAAAAAAAAAATTAATAAAAAATCATCGGTTTCGACCTTTTAAGTTTAATTTAAAAACTTTCCTGTGACATTTCTAAGTTTAAATTACTTTTTAAAAGTGTTCACTGTGATTGATTAAAATTATAGTCTTGAAAGTTTATAAATGACGAATTGATGAGAAATTGACTGTCCGATTTTATGGCCACTTTGTGACGATCTCAGACCCAGTGGCGTGCGTGCAATTTGGCAACGTGTGTCCATTTAAACCCATGTTAAAGGTCGAATGCGGAAGTGTTCACCGAACACCCTATAGTTCGATCTTTCTCATGGGTTCAAATGGACGAACTGCAACGTTGCCAAATTGCACGCTACGCTACTGCTCAGACCATAGTGCATTGCACAGAAACGACGATTCATCAATTCTATCTCGCCTCACATTTGATCGGTACAAAGAGTTTACAGGACATTTCATTTTCTCGCAACAAATAATAAGAAAAGATGCTAACATTGTAGAATCCTCCGAATAGAAATCCACTCTTTCCGAATAGCAAAGCTTTTTTCAAACTATTTGTGAGCCATGATGTTGCAAAAGAAACATTGGCGGCTCGTGCAATGTGGCAACAACTAATTATCTCCATTTAAAGTTATGTAAAACAATCGATCATCAGGAGGTGCAATTGCACCCCCAAAATATCGATACTTCTGCAAAGGTTTAAATGGCAAAAAAGCATGGTTGCCAAATTGAAAGAGCCGCCATTGAAAAAAAAAATGATCCAATCGTCGATCGTGGAATATAGTTTTATGGGTGTATACAGTACGCCCCAGAAGTCCTCAAGAGACCTAAATTGAAAAACTCGTATTTTACACCAAAAAACAACATATCTACCCGTTAGCTTGTACTTGACAAAATTGCTCAATGTTCATTGTAGCCAATGGAAAGTTCTGCTGGCCTTCAGTTAACTAGCGGGCCTGTTAATTATCGATGTGAGGTACGTACTTTTCGACTTTGGCCCGGTAATGGCTTTCGACAAACCCTGTAGTGTATAAGGGATGAGGAAATACGACTCCACATTCAATTTGCCCGTGGGCTTTCCTCAATAGCAAGCGCTTGGATTTGTTATACGGAAGGGAAGCAACAAAAGCTGAGTGCTGTAGATTACCCAGATAAACCTGTGGAAAAATGTATTATAGTACTCAGATATATACAGGGTGTTTCAGAGTTAACGTTGGAAACTTCTAGAGCTGATTATTCAAGTAAAAATAATACCATTTTTTCCTATGAACATGGGCCTTAAAATGCTTCCCTTCGGAGCTACGATTTTTAAAAGTTTGGAAAAAAATTTGGTTTTTTTGAAACTGTGGCTAAGTTTATACATAAATTGTCACTAAGATTTGGCATATTGCATATTTTTAAATGTAAAATTCATTGAAACTCATGAAATAATTAGTAAATAAGCCCAAGTCAACTTTTTTGACACTCTTGAGCATTTAATGGCAACAATTTCATGTTGCCACTGAGAATTTTCAAAGTTTTGTGGATGAATTAGATTGAAAAAACCCTAATGAAGATTTTCAATCCCTTTAATTTTTTCAGTGCGACGGGTTTTAAGTGAGATAATTGACGTTGAAGTCGGGAAAGTCAGCGCTTTGTCTATTGCGGGCGTCACGAAAGGTACGGGTAAGGGCATACATGTAGCTTGCGTGACGCCCGCAATGGTCAAAGCGCTGACTTTCCCGACTTCAACGTCAATTATCTCACTTAAAACCCGTCGCACTGAAAAAATTAAAGGGATTGAAAATCTTCATTAGGGTTTTTTCAATCTAATACATCCATAAAATTATGAAAATTCTCAGTGGCAACATGAAATTGTTGCCATTAAATGCTCAAGAGTGTCAGAAAAGTTGACTTGGGCTTATTTAATAATTATTTTATGAGTTTCAATGAATTTCACCCCGAGAAAAATGCTAAATACCAAATTTTAGTGACATTTTATGGATAAACTTAGCCACAGTTTAAAAAAAAACCAAATTTTTTTCCAAACTTTGAAAAATCGTTGCTCCGAAGGGAAGCATTTTAAGGCCCATGTTTATAGGAAAAAATATTCTTATTTTTATTTGAATAAGCAGCTCTTGAAGTTTCCGACGTTAAACCTGAAACACCCTGTATAACGATGAATACCAGACTTTGAAAGTACAAACTACGGGACTAACAGTGACATAACTCGGCATGCATGCGCATGTTCGCGATTTCAAAATGCATTCCTTCAATGCTTCGTTTTAAGATATAGAAAATTTTGCCGTTTAGTTGTTGTTGATGCTATGTATTATGTTTCTCGACGGATGACCATCAATATTAACTTGTTTTTGATTGATTATGTAGAAGAAAGACATCTTATCACCGTTACCGGTGATCACCGGAGCGGTCTTTAAAATACAGCTTTACGAAGAGCCCCAAACTGAAAACTACGTTTTAATTTATTCCTTTAACGCTTTCAACTATAGACAAGTTAAGAACTCAGAGTATGGCGGTATATCATGATTAAAACCTCCCCATAAAAATCAACACTGTATAAAAGGGGTCTAAAGCTAAGAAATTTATTCGCGAATAAATTCTCCGAAGTCGTGCGTGCGGTTTACTCCTCAAGTGCACTCAAAGGGCTAATCTGTCCCTAGAGAGTGAAGTGTGAATCCCTCAACGACCGACCGGTGACTGAAATCCCTACAAAGTTGCCACGCAGTCTTTAAAACTCGGATCGTTCATGATATTTAAAGATATTGTTGAAGAATATACTGAAAAATAAGAGCGTGTAACAATTCAACATAATCAAAATTCGACGTTTTTTTGTGCTCAAAATAGTACCGTTTCTGCAAACATCACTCTTCTGGCTTCTTCTCGCTCTTTTGGCTTACTTCGAGGAAACGGATGTTTTCAAATAACAATATCTAGAATTTAGCCATTGATGTTATGAAAAAATTAACATAAATAAAAACAAAAACCAAAAAAAAAAGTCTTAGAATAGATCAGATGGTGTGAATAATTGTCTTCTGTTTCATTTACGAGTAACATGAATGGCACATAATCCGCCAACTACCATGATGCTACCTCAAGCAATGTACTCTCACTTCCCCTTCATTTTGGCAAGATAAAATTGTCTATACCATTAATCTTGGAGTCAATCAAGCACCATACCTATATGATGGACCGTGTGTGTTGTGTTTTCTATAATCGAAAAATACATTCGTAGAAAATATAAGTGGTCCCGCTAGCCAGCTGCTTCTGGGGTTTTCAAACTTGACCGGGGTGGCTACCACCACTTATAATGTTCCAGTATTTTCGTTCCAGATGGTGACCCATTGCCGGTACAACCCGATACGAATTTTGACCAAGGTGGCTCATCTACTATAGTATCACAGAATAATACAATCAGAACGGAAACTCTGTCGGATTTTGAAACAAATTCATTTCGCGTCCGCCATGTTGGGATATAGGATGTTTACATCTGGATTCGCTTGCGAAAAAAAAAATATAGGGCATGATCCGCGAAATTTTCATTCTGAAATGCCAATAGAATAAAAGTGAGGCTGGAAACTTAAGATTTCCTTCCAAAATTTACAGAAATAAATGAGTTTCAACACAAATCACACACGTCCGCCGTGTTGGGATGTAGGACCACAGCGTTGCCTATTGGTGCCGTTAAATTCCAAACTTGCTTCCATTGGCTCTTATGGGAGTTTCCGTTCTGATTGTATTATTCTGTGATAATATCTTTTGCAGGACCATTTTTCTACCAAAGATTTGGTCTGCGATACCAAACCGTTATTTATTTCTGTGTTTTCTGTGTTTTCTGTGTGGCGCATGTTAC
Source organism: Trialeurodes vaporariorum (assembly GCA_011764245.1). Lineage (NCBI taxonomy): Eukaryota > Metazoa > Arthropoda > Insecta > Hemiptera > Aleyrodidae > Trialeurodes > Trialeurodes vaporariorum. The sequence continues at coordinate 48,276,625 of VMOF01000320.1, forward strand.
AATTGTAGGTCTGCAGTTTTATAATAGTCACTTTCTCCACGCTGCGCTGCGGCAACTATGACTCGCCAATCGAAGTTTGGCAACCCCGCTTCTCTCATTACACCGCTTACGACTTCATTTTGTAAACACCGAAGATCTCTCTCAATCTTCACTGTCACCAGTCCATCCCTTATTTTCTCAAACGCAGTGCCGTAAATCACGATCAATTTAGCAACGGATTTTATGTCTCCACTGCTGCACTACCTGGAAGTAGCGATACCACAAAGATAAACAGGGTCATGTTTATCCACAAACAACTTCCTTACCACACAATTAAGCGAGAAAATCCATAAGAGCCCTCCGGGGAAAATAACGTTAGCGTTATGATAATGAACTATTTTAGTATGGCGTCCAAAAGCGTGCGGCGCGGAATCAAGCAAGGGTGGTGGATCTAGAAATCCTACATAGAGGGAGAGGGAGGGGCTAAAACCTACTTTTTCAACGGAAAGCTCAAAATTTCTGCATAAATCCCTTCTTCAATTGTGTAAAATTTTGGTTCAAGGGGGAGGGGGGGGGCTACAGCCCTTCAGACCCCCCCCCCCCTGGATTACCCACTGAAGACAACGTTGAATGTTGCTCAATATTGAAATCCATGTAAAGTGTCGAATTTTAGTATTTTTACTGTGCAGCCAAGATTTGGATATTTTTTCATGGGTTTCAATGGACGATCTGCAACATTGCCAGACTGCACACAACGCTGTTGGTGTCTTGGTACGTGACATTACAATACAATTGGTCAAAAGAAAGCCGTATATACTCTTTCATAGTGGTCGATGCATCAGATATCAGTCTTCAGCTCCTAAAGAATCCTAGTTCATTGTAACAATTTTAACATGAGGTAATTTTCAAATAGAAAATTCAGCACACCTTAAAGGAAAATTGATTACGATCTGTTTCCAATTATGGTTAATTAAATATTTCTGTGGTATATTTATTAGAATGACATTATTATCAGGCACCATCAGAATAATTTGATGGAGCGAATAATTTTCCGATTTATTTTTAGGTTATAGCCAGTGGCGTCGCGTGTCATCTGGCAACAATGCGACTCCTCCATTTAAACTCCTTAAATATATCGAATTTTCCTTGTGCACTGTGCACCCCCTGAATTCGACCTTTTACACGAGTTTAAATGGGTAGAATGCCGTGTTGCCAAATTGCACGCGACGCCATTGGTTATAGCTACAGATCAATTCTTTTTAACAGATTTACACGATGAATACTGACATGAGTGCGGCAATCATGATACATCTTAACAGTAGCGCACCGAGAGTTTATCTTCATCTCTCTCTTTTCTCCATTAAAAAACGTAAGCTAGACAAGGATGGACAACGAGATAAAACCCCACCTTTCTGTCCTTTTCCTACTTATACATTCAAATAGGAAATGAGAGAGATGGAAGAGATCCTGGTTGTGCCAGTGCATCTTAACAAAGAATGGGTTCAATGGAACTCATCATTTTGATGGTGTAGTAATCGGCGTCATATCCACCCGATTCAAATTCCCCCCTTTTTTATCCCCTCTCTACCCCCCTTCCCCCTGTTTAAATCATCATATTTCTCAAACTCTGGAACAGCTATTCCTTTTGGTGAACGCAAGGGGTGATTGCCCTTCCATCGCCCCATTCCCTTCCCCCTTGATATCCACTGTGATTTTTATGGAATAAATTTTGCTTACGTTTTTCAAATACGTCGTTGAGAGCTTAATGTAAACTAAATTATGATGAATCTCTCGTAAGTCGAAAAATAAAAAACGCAACACTTAACTCATTCGACTTTTGAAAGAAAAGAAAGAAATAAAAAAACAATCATAAAAAAAGGAACTGGCAAAAGCTCGGGGTAAAGATGGTCTCGGAAGCGTAGGAGTAGCTCACCAATAATCTTTGGCGAATTTTCAATTTTCATTTTTTCAAATCAAAGCAATCAATCTATGGAGCTTTTGATTACAAAGCAATCAATCAGTTGAGCTTTTGATTACAAGGCGTTCTTCAATGGAAAGCTACAGCTCGCTATTTTCATTCATTTTTATCGTGTATAATATCAGAAATAACTTTGGAAAATTCCGAAGATCAACAGTCTAGGTGCGCCTATACACTTCTGAGACGTCCTCAAGTCACATTAGCCCTTATTCCAATTTTTTAATTCAGATCTCCAAAACGCAAAATGTTGTTTCAACGTTTGGTGAAATACTGAAATATCAGTCATGCGCAGTAACAATAGGGAAGGAAAATGAAAGGGTTTCAGTCGGATAGGATTGTAATATTTTCCTTTTTAACGCTTGACAAAAATTTATTCTTGTAAAAATATCAAATAATCAGAAGAAGGATAAATTATTAAAAGGACGAAACCTCCTTTAAACAAAAATCTTAACCTTTATAGTGAGCGAACTGCATTTCCATCTAGCTCGGGTCTCATATATTTAAAATATTTGAAGTGGCCTGCCTCAGGACGGACATTGAGCGAAACCAAACATGTTTCTAAACAGTTTTTGATACATGTCCCGACGTTTTAAAAACGTTCCGTGATATTTTTCGAAATGTTTTAACGTTTCAAGGCCGTTTTAAAAACGTTTTTGACACTATGTTTGTGTGTGCTATTAGGGATGAAGTATATGTACTTCGAGCACGGTGCCATTCGATATTTTTCTTTTGTTTCAAAACAAATCTGGCATCTTCTGTGTTTGGTGGAAGAGGGGGGGGGGGGGCAGGAGGTTTATTTGGTTGGTCGACAAAATCGATGAAATAATTTACGAGTCGATACAAGATACACGATACACGAGAATTACGGGGTTGGATGGGAGGCGCGCAAACTTCCGCGAGTATTAATGCCTCCCCTCCCCTCCCCACACAATCCACCCCTTAACCCACCTCAGGCTCATCAAGTCCCCATCTTCCTCACTACATCCACCACCACCACAGTTCCCTATCAACGCACGCGGACCGACCAACGATCCGAGGAGAAAGAGAGAGAGAGAGAGAGAGAGAGAGAGAGAGAGAGAGAGAGAGAGAGAGAGAGAGAGAGAGAGAGAGAGAGAGAGAGAGAGAGAGAGAGAGAGAGCGAGAGAGAGAGAGAGAGAGAGAGAGAGAGAGAGAGAGAGAGATTGAGAGAATGAGACAGACAGACCGAGGGAGGGAGAGAGAGGGAGGTAAAGAGA